>KL269806.1:36238-46276 GCA_000699545.1 Podiceps cristatus | reverse complement strand
CGTGGTCCGGTTACCATTTGGGGTTGAACCACGACAGTTACATATTTAAATCAAAACGTTCTCTCTGTGGTGATTACAGTCAAATTTCAGCATTCAGTATTTCAGTGAAGAGAATCTCTTCCTTACTATGTATGCAGATTTATAAGGCTCCAGGCACCTTTGAAATAAATTGAAAGCACAGCCATGTAATAAAGCCAAAACCAGAAACTAGCCAAGGAGATCCACCCAGCAACACCCTCGAACACCCTCAGCCTCTTCCCTTAAGCACAGCTTTAGAGCACTAGGCTTGATCTTGTCTGCGCTTTCTCCACCCTTGTGAAAGCTTCCTGGGGGATTCCCCAGCTAGCAGAGAAGCCGGAGCTATGCAAGTGGCCGTTGGTGATGCAGGAGCAGTTCGCTTGCTTGATTTTCTTACCTATCACAGAGCTCCTAAGGAGCTTGGCTGTTCGCAATACTGCGCAGCCCGTTTCGAGGGGAACGTTGCAAAATAGGAGCAGCTCACAGGAGGAGAAAGCAACGCTTAGGGGATGAGGAGGGATTTTAACGACTGAGGAAAGAGATAAGCAAGGCAAAACTATACAGAAATGATTAAGGGGTGGGAGAAAGAAGACTTGCAACTGCTGTTTCCCACTTTGAAGCAGTTCGGAACTTCATTTGTGATGCTGAAAGGTTGTCTAGTCAGAGGGCCCCAGAAAAGGAAACTTCACTGCTAGGGGATAAGAATACCCAGAAAAGGAAACTTCACTGCTAGGGGATAGGAGTGAGGCCAACAATTTAAGAACTTAATTAAACAGAGGTCTGGACATTTTATGCAGGGAGACCAGAAGTTAAAGAGCAACTTTTGGAAGGGATAATAAACCTAATTTATACATTTACAGCAATTTTTAATTATTCAAGAGTGTCAGGATGAAGTCAATTGTTGGAAAGTAGATTATTGGCAATATCTTTACCCCTTTGAGGCATCTCATGCTGCCCAATGTGAGAAAGCATAGTGTGTTAGATTTCCCATCTTTCTGCATTTGGTGAGCACTGCCTGTGAACTGAGCACAAAGCCTGCTCCCCAGAGCTTTCATTAATCCGTCCAGTGGGCATCAGATGTTCAGTATCGCAATGGAACTATTCCCTGCCTTACAAGCCACAGAAGGTTGAGGCTTTTTTTTTTTTAAGAGAGCAAACCCGTGTAAATCTGTTGAAAATTAAAACCATTGGGAAATTGAGACAAAAGTTTCTGTAATTCTGACAAAGTGTTGTATAAATAATCGGATTTGACATGTCAGCTGTCAAATGCAATTTAAAACATTTCTTTATTGAAAAGAAATCAGGTATTCATATCAGAACATTTTCATCATAGCAATCACAGCTTGTTATTGTGGGGAAAAGCACGCACTACTGAAGTTCAGTGACATCATTTTGTACTGCCACAGCTTTCAGAGGCCTTGCTTTGGCTCCATTCTTCTGGACAACATACGCACGTAGAAGGAAGCCTGTCCTGCTCTGCACAGCTCAGTGCTGCATGCACTCGCATCCCTTAACAGGCATGCGCTCTGCACAACGCTATTGCTGGGTTTAGTGTTGCATTTGGGACAAAAGCAGCAGCAGCAGCTTGTGTCATGCTTTGCATTTGATTCTTCGGTTTAGTATCTGTCATGTCCAACCTAGCCAAAAACTGGCCTCAACAAATTCTGGCTCGCAGATGCTGTGGGAGCCCCGGGGGCTCCATACACATGCCTCATCTGTGACCAAACAGGGGCTAAGGAGCCATTTCACAGCGCCTTGTCCTCAGGGTGGAGTCACACTCCTACGACAGCTATGATCAGTAGGCTGAAAGCAAAATATTAAAGAGACCAAAGGGACCAATTGGGATTTTCACAGACTGAATGGCCACTCAGGGGGTTCAGCCAGAAAGAACGATCATAAGTGTCTAAAAATATGAAAAATAGCAAAAAAGCAATACAAAAATGTGGGTGTTTTTTGTTGTTTTGTCGTCGATTGGGTTTTGTTTGTTTGTTTTTAATTTGTCCGTAACATTCCAAGTGGGACAACGGTAGGATCTGCCCAGATCAGCTCAAGACTGTCTTTGCAGAACGCCACAGCAGCTCACTGTCACGCACTCCAGCTTTATGGCGTAAAGTTACAGAACCGTCTCTGTCACACAAGTTCAGATTCAAGACAGCATTACTGTCCCATTGGGATGCGATTGGGATGGGCTGGGTAGACAACAGCCCTTAAAAACTGGAATGATAATATGCAGGTTTTTCCATTCCTATCATTTGTCCTTAATTTGAAAAATGAAATGCTTATGTCCCATTGTTAACTATTCTTAACACTAATTTCACAGTTTAGGCCAGTGACAACCAAGGCTTCCTCCTTACAGTTTTTTTTCCCTCTCAGTTCGCAGCTTTCCTGGATTCATTTAGTTTTGTGCTTTGGTTGCCTTAAAAAAAAAAAAAAAAAGTTTTGTGACTCAGCCTCTGTAAGTGTTTTAACTAGAAACCTCTGCTTGACTCAACTACTGCCTGTAGAACACTATCTGTAAGAAGTCAGAGGAAAGAAAGGTAGTACAGTTCTCCATTCTGGTTAATAGCTTAGAGTACATTTTTGCAGCACAGAGTAATTCAGGTGAGAAGGGGTCGCAGGAGGTCTCTAGCCCAACACCCCGCTGAAAGTAGGGTCAGCTCTGAGATCGGGCCCTCAGACCAGGGAGGTTTATCCCGTCAGGTCTTGAAAACCCCTATGCACAGAGAGTGCACAAACCTTTGTGGGCAACCTGTTCCACTTCTTGACTGTCCTAACGGTGAAAAGATTTCCCTTATATCTAGTCAGAACCCCTCCTTTCATTCACCCTAGCTTGATTGAGGCAGACCAGAGATGTTCTGAAGATGCTGAGTTTCTCTCTCCTCCCCCACCCCCTCTTCATTTTTCAAGCTCATTTGCATTGGTTCCTCAGTTTTACTTCTCATCCTATTTAGAATTATTTATTATTTCATTTGGCTGTAGCACAGAGAAGGTACCAGTCACCACTGAAAGCCTCCTTCTGGACAGCCCTGTATGCACAGACGCAGCAAAAGCGCTCACCTGAGAAAGCCTTCTGCCTTCATGTTTTAAAACATTTGGCTTGCATTCCTTCTTTACTCTTTTCTTCAACACAATTAAAAAAATATACCCTCTTGCGTTTTATCTACCACTAGATACTACTTCCTGCTGTACTTTTCAGAACCGATTTTTTTACAAAACTGTGTTGTATTTATGAGAAAGACTGGCTTGTTTTTATAAAAATGGTGAAGGTGAGGAAATGCTTTCCATAAAGGAAAGTAACACAATTCTTGGCAGCCCCGAGTGCAAACATTTTCATGGAAAGCAGACTGGCTAGTGAGCAGCTACTGCCGTTCTCAGCTTCCCATGGCCCAACTCTTGGTACACGTGAATCTCTGCAGCTTTTTCAGTTTCAGATTGTAAATTAAAAAAAAAAATACCAATATGTGTCCACAAACCAGGAAAAAATGTAAAGTTTCACTGGACGGTGTCTATGCTACTTAGAGTGCACAGCTCTGAGTAACCACAAAGATTTATTCACAGCTAGTGCCCAAACTTCTTAAAGTACTGAAAGTATATCAAGAGTGACTTTAATAAACAAAACCCACTGCTTATACTTTGAGATGTCATATTAAGACACATTTAGTTGTGTTCCAGCATTTAAAGCACTTGCTTGAATCCCAGCAATTTCACCAACATCTTTGCACATGCCTGAATTTACACAATTACTTAATGCCGTCCTGAATAGGAATGCTGGCCTGAATTAGTCCTTCACCTTGTTGCTAGGAACTTTTATTTTAAAAACCCTCACTAAAAAAAACTTGCCAGAGCAAGCCTGCAACACCAAGCACAGACGGGGCCTATTCACGGGTGGGTAGGAAATGCTTAAAAGTATAGGAGGGAATAGCCTGGATCTGAAGGAAGGGTGCTGTTTACTCAGCTTGCAGTTCCGTTGCTGGGACATAGTTCTCAGATAATTCTGCTGAGCATCTCAGCTTGTCTCACATCTAGCAGTGCTGTCCCTTTTAGAGACTCTTCACATCATTTTTGTGTCTATTTAATTCTGTATTCTCTCTTCCTCTTTACTTAAACTGGCAACGAGTGCCAAAAACTGACTAAAAACAGCAATTCACACTGTGATCCTGGATAAATTACTATACAATTAGCAACATCGCAACGTGAGTTTCAATATGTTAATGAAAAAAAGCTGCTCCTCTAGGAAACTAGATACTTTACAGTTTGTGATTTCTGGTGACTCGAAATAGGATTGTGACCAGTTTAGAGTGCCAGCTGAAAAAATGCTGTCACTTTTACTATTTCATGCCACTTCTATAGGAAGCGATGCCTGGCTTCCCGAAAATAATCATCTCTCAGTATCCCCTCTGTAACACCTTAGCCCTTCTAAATATTAAATTGCAAAATTGTATCTGATTTTCAGATCATAATGTTTTCTTCATTACGGGGAGCAGAACAATGCAGCGGACATGACTGGCTCGGGACAGAATGACACATAGCTGTATGTTCACAGAGAGTTCTTTCCACGAACAACTCAGATTCATTTTCTAGCTTGTGAGGCTTTGCTCTCTACTACTGGCCATTTCGTGTGCGCACACATACACGTAATAGATATGAAGCCTTATGGGGTAAATAAAAACTACTGCACAAATGAGAGTAACAATAAATCAAGCCCCAGAGTTTTAAGTCAATATGCAGAATTAACCTATTTACTGAACGTTCTGTAGATAAGAAATCATTGTTCTTTGCTTTGAAAAGATTTCTGGTTTTAATATGTATTCACCCATTAACTTATCTATTATGCTTTACTTCCTTTTTATTTTTCTTTCATTGAAAATGAGACCTAACTTCTTTAAAAAAATCATTTGGACTCAATCCTAAAACACATTGAACATTTCCCAGTCCTTTTGAAAATAATAGGTTACAAGAATTTTCATGACTCAGTTCTCATTTCTCTGAGGTGTTTTTCAAACTTTGAAACTACTTCAGAAGATCCTATCTTGTTATTATCTGAGAAATGCAATGTATTTATTTGCTATTGATCTTTTTGCCTGTCCATGAAAACTCCAAAGCATGCTAATGCTCGTTAGATCCTAAATAAGTTTAGATCTAGCTGCAGAGGACGTTCAACTAACTGCTAGAAACCAATCTCATCATTGGCCTTCCGCTAGTGTTTTGCATATTTATTGGTAGCATCTGATTAATTAAAACCAGCCTCTAAATCCATGGAATTGATTAGGTGCTATATACAGTAAGTTTTCAAGCTACTCAAGCCTACACGTTTACAGTCTTGTAAAAGGCTTCCCCTCCTCTCCAGTAGCCCCTGTCTGGAAATCTCGTCTTTTGCAAAAGGTTTTTACAAGCTTTACAGGCCACAGATATTGTTACCTCGTGGACCGGTTCTTGCTGTCCTTTGAAGTCCTCCACACTCTCCTCTCCAAGACTCGAGGTTGCTTGAAAGTGGCCCCGTCTTTCGGTTCAGAGTTTGCATATCCGCAGAACGGGGGAATCCTTATCCGTGACGAGGGTTTCTGTAAGCTAACAGCACAGAGAAATGCAAGTACCATGTTAGACCTTTCAAGCTTACACAAGAAATTTGAAGTTGATTAGCCTGGGAGAAGGCTTAATGTTGCAAACAGTGGTTCGGGTTATTCAAGCTAACAAAAATGACAGTAGCATAAATAATAATAGGATTGGTAAAATTGTTAAAAAAAACAACTTATTTTAAATACTTTAGCTTCAGAATTTTAAGCAATTCTCCCTTATCCTGTTAGTAAGAAATTAATGTATTTGTAGATGTTTACTATTCCTCCACTGTAAGTAGACCATCTTACTAATACTTAGGTACGGATCTTGCTTTACTTTTTAATTCCCCTCTTTGCTCTTGGCATTATTTACTTTGATATAATTAGTCTCCCCAAGATTCATCTTCTGTCAGTTCATCTCTTGCCTCATCATCAGTTATTGGAAGACAGCATTTTCATGAAGAAAGAGCCACTAGTCGTTTGTTAGTTTTTTTTTTTTGCCACCCAGCAGATGAATGAGCGTGGCATGGACTTTCCCCTTGAAGGGCACAGCTGCAAAGCCAAGTGGACAATCAATCATACTGGGATTAAATCCATCTGGAAGGCATTTGAGGCAGCAAGACATCTATGAAAGCCTTGAGTGTGATTGACAGCTTTTTCCAATAGCTTTGATGGAAGTCTAAATTAAGAAATCTCTTCTCCCATCCTACAAGAATTTATGAGCAAAATTTGTTTTGACCAACCAATATTGGCCTGTATTCAGCAGCATATGAGGCCCTTATGTTCCCCTGTAGGCTTGTGCTCATTAGTTAACCTCTGCAATGGTCATGGAAAGGCTAGATTAGATTTTAATCAAGCATTTATGACTGTCTACTTAGAGCTAGAGACAACCAGGCAAGGAAGTAGTTATGCTGAGCAATGCACTGATAATGTTCTGGGCATCCCTCAGAAATGCCAAGATGCAGACGGGCTATTAGCAATTAATAGCCTTAGCAATTAGCTCATACGCTCCATTTACGAGAAAATCCAAGTCTGGGATATCATGCCTTTTAAAGAGGGAATGCAATAGACTGAAACCCAAGCAAAATACCTTCTGATAAAAAGATGAAGGGAAGGAAGGGGCTCAGTGCTAACATTGCAGGAAGGATGGCTATTGCTTCCCACTCATCTTTCTTCTCGGAGCCAGGAGCAAGAGAAACATCTCATGCCACAAAGCATTAAAAAACTTGTCCAGTGAATCTGTCGGGGCCTGTTCCTTCCCTTCCCCACGTTAGCTGCAAAGCCGATTCCTATTTATTCCTGCGGGTCCCTGGAGGCAAAACCCCCGGTTTGGGTGGGCGTCTGTACTAACAATCGTCCCACAGTGGATCTCCTACACGCATACTGGGCTCCATGCTGCTGGTGCTTTTCAAGGCCTGCCAAAAGGCTTGCTGACATGGAGCGGTTGCTAATACTCATGTACCCCTTTGAGGGCCGAAAGGGTTAATTTCCCAATGTCCTCGGCTATATTGCCTACTTAACATCAACATCTTCGGGGGAGCGCCTGCACTTTGTCACAACCACAAATGGTTTCAAAACCAGCAATTTTCTTTAATTCAGTTGTAAACTACTCTTTCGGGAATTTCATCAACTTGCATGGAGTAGAAGGGATTGTCAGAGGAGCTTCTTGTCCTTTCATGACCATCTTGCAAAAGCTGATTTTCTCACCAAACCATGTTTTGACAAAGCGTGTTTCTTTCCCGGTGCTCCCTTACCTGTGTTCTGTACATTTTAAGATCATCTCGAGACTTGCACAGGGCTGTGTCTATTTTAGATTGCTTTTATTGGCAACTAATGTATACTACACCATGCACCCACGTGAACAAAATTACAGAGCCCAGACAACTTCTGTACAGCGTTCTTTTGGCCGCAGCTTCTCTGTGGGTTTCATTTGGCAGAAGTGATATCAAGCAGAAGTCTTTCCCTCAGCTTCTGATGTAAACTAAAATACACCTTATAAATAGAAAATACAGGCACTGAGAGCAGTGCCTTTGGGCAACCAGCCACCTTTGGGCTATGGGAAAAATTCAGTTAGATATGATTCATAAATATAATGAATAGGGTGCCATAAACTCGCTTTGCTCTTCACAAACAAAGGCACATTCTCTGCCTTGAAAAATTAGAAGGGCAGAACCCAGAGGAATAGAGAAAGAAAAACAGGAGGAAAGTAAAAGTGGGAGATTTAAGGGGGAGAAAGAAAAAGGGGGGCTTGAGTTGTCAGAGTGGAAAGTACAATTTTTGAAGACCATCAGACAATGCGTGGAGTAAAGCAAGGGGCTTCGTTAGGCCCTGAATCCCTCTGCACCTCACTTCTGATGAGCGCCAGCTTTAATTTTGCAAAATTTGAAGTGTAATATGTTTCAAAAAGAAGTTTGTTCTTTAAGCTCTAGTTTAGTTGAAGGCTCCTATTGATTACAGCTGGAGCTGGATCAAGCTTGTGCTGACTGTGTTCTGGCAGACTCCTTTGTAAATACCTTTCATCTCATCCAGCAGTGATAATGATGTGCTTAGATGATGTGGCAGCAATTATTCAGCGGCTGCCTTAGGTTTTCTACTATATGCTAGCCAAGTACCCTAAAGTCAGGCCATAGAAAGGGATGCTTACATTTTCATTAAATCTTACAATTTCTTCCAAAGAAATTGTAACAGCTCTATTGTAGTTTAAGTAGTCATATCTTTCTTCACTCTCACTGACAAATTTGGAAACAAAGGGCGCTATTCCACCGTATTTAGCAAGTTTAAACATGTTACAAGTAAGCTTGTTATCTGATAGCACACCCCAAAGGAAAACCCCTCAAAACTTCAGTTTTCCCAGGTTTCTGAGCATCCTGTCTACTAACCAAAGACGAAGCAGAAAAAAAATGCAGCAGTGTAGGCCTTGGTTACTCTCTGAAAGGATTTACACACTTGCTTAATATCATGTAAATACTGGAAAATAAAGCATGGATCTTGTCAAACTTAGGAACTTCACAAATAAGGAGCATTAGAAACAGCACTAATAGCAAATAGAGCTAAAGTATCCACTGCCAAGTCAGTGAGAGATCCCACGTCCTGCCTGGCAATCGGTCTAAATACATCCTTTCTCCCACTTCATGTGACCTTTTCAGGTCAGCAATGTTGTGTGTTAGTCTAATATTTTAAAACTGGAACTTTACTGGTATTTGGCCTACTTTTTTCTGTTTATTTTCTAAACAAACGATAGCCACTCCCTTCTCAAACTAACCTTTTAAGCTTTGCCAGAAGTCTGGGAAGATCACAAGGTATGGAAAAAAAAAATAAAAAATAAAATCACATGCTCAGGCAAACAAAAGCAGGTTGCTGCATTTCACCATCCCGACAGCCCTGCAAGCAGACTTCAGGAGTACTCTACTTGTTCTAGGAAACACTGCCAAAATCTCCTTTTCAGTGAAAACTGCCAGGATTATGGTAGCACAGCATCTATTCTAAGGCAAACTCATGTAACTTCCCATTAACTTCGCTAATGTAAGCGGAAAACTGCCAGGATTATGGTAGCACAGCATCTATTCTAAGGCAAACTCATGTAACTTCCCCCCAGCGAAAGACGGGGGGGGCGGGGGGGGAACAAAAAAACCCGACAAACACACTGTCCCAATTGCTACTTCTACTCAATTGCTTAAAGGCAGCTGGGAAGTCAGATCTTTAGCCCGAAAGCAGAGTCAATCACAATTTCAAGGCAAAGTAATTTTGGAAGAAAAAATAGCTCTCTCTTCCCAAGGAAACTTCTGGGTTTTTAAAATGTTCGTTTTTATTTATTACTGGCTCATTGAAAGAACAAAGTATTTTTTGGTGTCTTTTTTCTTTTTTGTTCCCAAACATGGAAAAAAAATGTGGCTAAACCCCAGAAAAATCTTAGTCTGGGGCCAAAAATAATAATAATTTTCAGTTTTAAGTTGTGGTTTTTTTTTTTTTTTGTCAGGTTTTCTTAGTGTGGGGCCAAAAATAATAATAATTTTCAGTTTTAAGTTTTGTTTTTTTTTTTTTTTGTCAGGTTTTTGAAAGAACAACAAATACTTCCCAAGCACCACTCCAAGATATAATCTTCAGTAGGCTGCACACCCTTAACTTATTGCGGTTACCCTTGTTGTCCGTCCCCACTTTGCCCACAGCCCACCGTAGCCTCCCTCGGGCTCACGTCGTGCTCTCGCCGTGTCCCAGGCACATGGAAGCACGGCAGGACACGTCCTCCTGCACTGCACAGGGTGCATCGTACCACCTCAGCACTTGCTCTTTAGGAATTCTTCTGTCAGCTCCAATTATACTTTGAATCAGAAAAACAGCAGCAAAATAGACTTTGGCAGGTACTTACCAGCGCTCTGGTCAAAAGCGAGCATCGAGAACTCCTTGGTGACCCAACCAGATCACATTGCTAGTCTTACACTATAATAAAGCGTTTAATAAACACTAC
>KL269806.1:14507-26364 GCA_000699545.1 Podiceps cristatus | reverse complement strand
ACTCCACAAGGGCTGGGCAGCTTCTGGTATCACACCAATACAACTCCCATTTGGCACTGCTTTCAGCACTGAAACCTTCCGCTCGCTTCCTCACCCTTCTATCAGTCGAAACAGTAGACATATCTGTAATTACTGCAATACTAGAGATTCCAGAACTGAATGTTCCAGCACTGAAACCTTTCCAGCAGCCTGTTGTTCTCCTCCCACCATACTTTCCTTAAAGATCTTAAGAGACGTGATCTTCAGGCCATCAGCCTTCCTGTAATGTTACCGATTTCTTTGTACAGATACGAGCAGAACCACTCCAAGCATGGCAACCTACTGCCCTTCCCCAGTGAAGGCTAGAGGCTGCTCCCCTGTCCACCTTTACTGAACTGCCTAAGGTGGCAGTGAAGGCCACAAGAAACAAAAAAGAGGATTGGAGTTTGGAGTTTTAAAGGAACTCCCATCGATACTTCATTCCATGTATCTGTTTCCCTAGCTTGCCTAGGGACTCGCATCTCAACAAAAGCCACCCAGCAAAAAGAGCCAAAATACCAAAAAGTACCATGATGATGTAGAGTAACAACACTGATAAAGCTCTTCTGAAGTCCGCCAAGAATACACCGCATACCGTTATGCATTTTTGTAGCACCTAGATCACAGACGACATAGTCGCGGCTAACATGCAACCCCGTTCAGGATCCTAACTGGAGTAGTTTAGGAGAGCTCAAAGGGATTCCTTGAAACAAGTCTCAAGAAAAGAGACTGTTCCTACAAACGCGTAACATCAAATCCTCCAAGAGTTTCCAAATGAGTTGGCAGCTAGCAGTCCTTTTGAATAATTGTTTTTCTTACAAACTGAACTTACCGGGGGCGGTGGGGGGGAAGACTTGAGTGCATAATTCAATCTAGTTTGCTTTGTTTTAGCTGGTGTAGCTTATTATTGCATAGAAATTAAGGTAAACAAATCAAGCTATGGATGCAAATGGCAACATAAGAACTTAATGCATTTTAACTAATCCATCTTAAAAGGTAACTCGTGTTAAGTTTACTCATATATGAAGTTCCTAAAGATCAAAAACTTTGTTCCAGTACACTCTAAAAAAAATAAAAAAATTTGAACTGTATGACAGAGCCATTTTCTTTTCAACTTTTGTAGAAACTAGGAAGGAGTACATGCAAAGCCCAGTGAAGTCTCTGCAAAGACTTACATTGAACTCCACCGTGCTTTGGCTCAAGCCCTTAACGATGTGTCGGGTTGGTATGAGGCAGCCAGCTGTAGTCCCTGAAAGTCTTTACACCTGAGAATGTGCTTTTCAGCTGTCAGGACAGAACAATGCAGTCAGCAAGTCCTGCATTAGCACAGCAGCTTCGGGCCTGATATTATGCAGAAATGCAAAGAGCAGGCTAACATAAAAGGACTTTATTTTTCCTGTCAGATGAGGAGAAGATATATGTAAAATATTTTGACATTTGGGGAAAGGGCAAACTTTGAGAATTAATTCAAACTGTTGATGGTTTATTTTTTTATTGAATCTTGTGGTCAAAATTGTTTTCATTTGCTATGAGAAAGAATCCATCATTTTTTCCAAAGCACCACCCAGAATCTGCCACTGGTGATGTTCTAACGTCCCCAGTGCCTATACAAATAGAGAGGTCAGCTGAGATTTGTAAACTAGAGATCATAAGTTTTAAGGAATTTGTTTATTCAGCCTAGAGTCTCCAAATTGTGTACAATGCCAAAATTAAAAAGTCCTTTCACTGTACAGTATCGGGTTACAATAAAAAGGCTCTCCAACATTTTGGATGTTCAGATGAGAAAGCAAATTGTAATTCCATTTTAAGCAACCTATTTGTCAGCACATGCAGTTTAATTATAATTAGGTACCTCCAGCAGTTATAATGAAAAGACAAAATCAAAATGTTAGATTTATACTTGTATAAACCTGCATTTAGTGTTAGCTAAAAGCTGCCTGAATTACACTGAAAACTATCGGTCTAGTATTTGCCTTTTTAGCTGTGCTGTTCAAATACAAACGTACGTAAACTGTTTCCAAAGACTTTAGCAGATTGACTGAATTAGGGGAGTTTTCATGAGAATGACAAGAGGCAGATCCCTTTCTGATCACCACATACCAAGTTCCAAGTCCCCATCCAAAGTATGGAGCACAGGAACAGTACAAAAGAGATCAGAGTCATTTTAGTATTAGCAAAACATATTTCTAACTCATCCCATTCTTGAGAAAGGGCTGAACTACGCTTGCTGAAGTTTTCCAGAGTAATTCAACATGCAAACCACCGGCATGGGGAGAGGGAAACACACACACACCCCCCAAACCAGTCAAATGATTAAAATATGATAAAAGTATTAGAAAGTTGCAAGACATTTACAGATTGTTTTATAGTGATAAGTACAAAATATTAATGGTATTTGACAAATGAAAGTATCTGATTGTTTAAAATAGCCATATCTGAAAATAAATCCAAATGCAATATATCAGAATAAAAAGCTGTTAGAAATCTGATAACATTTTATGTCCTGCAAATGAAGTAAGTGTTGAGATGACATGTTCGGAGTATATTTGAACTTTGCTGCCTTCACTTATAGGTAACCTAAAGATGGGCAAAGCATTTCAATAGGTTAAATATTTTCAGTCAACTTTATGACTAATACTGCATTTGCTTTTTTTTTTTTTATAAAGATATAGATGAATGTGCAACTGGAACCCATAATTGTCGAGCTGACCAAGTATGTGTCAATTTAAGAGGATCCTTCAGCTGCCAGTGTCCTCCAGGCTATCAGAAACGAGGGGATCAATGCGTTGGTAAGTATTGCTCTGGACTAAATTTTCTTTCATTTGCTACAGTTGCAAGCTTTATATTGATTATAAAGTGCATAGGTATGTGTACTGTAAAATAGTTATAAGACTTTGAAATGCAATGGAATAATCACTTTATCACAATAATTGATCACTAAAACATGAAAGTAGAAACTATTAAGTGTAATCAACCTTTGGAGTTGAACTTCACACGATTAACTTCCCTAACAGTTACCACTGTGTTTATCATTTGTATTGGGGTATGGCCTAACATATAGCGGCAAACTAAGGCAGGTCTTTGCTGACCTCCGTGAGGCTTGACTCCGGGTCTGCAGGACAAAGCACTACCTTCGCACAGACCGAATCCCTGCTCCGCAGGGACCCCTTGCACAGGCTGTTTCAGTACTTCGTTTTATAAGTGAAAGAGATGGAAACTCTGAATACAGGTATATGTTATTTGCAACGTATAAACCACTACGCTTTATTCTTTGTGCCAAAATAAGCTACCAGCACCCTCGGGACCTATACAAGTACAGCATTAAATTAAATGCAAGCGCAGTGTAAACGCTGCATCTTTCCTATTCCATCCTCATTTGGGGACATTATACACAAGTGCCATTGCTCTGTTCTTGCAGTCCTTCTCCAGCCTTTACTTAACACCTCTTTAATCGTGATTTCAATGGACAAATTGCTTTTATAGGCACTCCAGTCTTAAGCCTTAGGTTTGTCAGAGATAATAAAAACAGCTATGAAATAAGAAAACTTACCCATCACGAGGTGATATAAGAGGTGGTCTTGAATAAGACATAAGAGTGGTTTTATGCAGGCTAGGAGAAAAACATTTGTTGGTTTTTTTTTATTTTTTTTGTCCTCAGCAGAACAGGCATGACAGAACTTCAGGTTTTCCTCTTTGTGTTAGAAATCCTGCATTTGAAAGTGTTTAAGATTTTTTTTTTTTTATTTTTAATCTCTTTCAAAAAGACTTGCAAATGCTATAGGTAGTGTCTGCCTAACAAAAGCTGCAGGAAGGATCCTGGGAAAATTGCAGTACACATCTAGACTAACTTAAATTTCTGGGCATGGCTCTTTCTGTAGGGTTCTGAGCCAAGCGCTGGAGAAATCAACCCACAAATTCTTATCCCTTTCCCAAAAGAGGTGGATCAGGCCCTAAACTGACAAATTGAGATAAACACAGATGTATCTGATTTTTCTGTTCTCTGTGCAAGAGGAAGATGAGTAGTCTGGAACACAGGGAGAGAAATAGCTTTGACAAGTCATTGATACTTTTTTGTCTAGATTTTTTTGGAGCAGGTAAAGTATATTATCGCTAATGCAATAGCACTTTTAAGTGTCAAGACCTATGGTACTACCTGAAAGTCTCCCAGGACACATTACAGAACTCAAAAGAAAAGCAGCAGAATGATACACCTTTAAATCTACATGTGAATATATTTATGCATCTAAATCTATACATGAAGATATCTGGAAAGTGAAATTTCCCTTCTCTTATTTAGGTCAAAACTAAGAATAACACCTGTGTTACAGATTACACGCTGACCTAAATTATAAGTACATCCCTACACTTCGTACTGTCAGCATTTCAGAATAAAGCTTGTCTTTGGGGATTTTATAATAACTAAGCCAGAAAATGTTCTTGGGGCCAGATCTTGATAGAGGTTCTCCATATGGGAGGAAATGTTTCTCAAATTTGAAAGAAATTTTTCCAGACTATTTTGGCTTCAAGGTAGAGGGAAAAGAGGACTCATTTCTAACAACTGTTTGATTTTAATCTAAATTCACTAATTATTTCTATTTTTTTGACTTGTTTTTTTTTTTTTTTTAAATTTGCTTGTTCACATACTGCAAAATTAGTCTTTTCCGAAACACGGGATTGCAGATAGAATGGATTGTTTTCCAGCATTGCTTCAAAGCAGAAGATTTGGCTGAATTGATTAGATAATACTTAGCCCTTAGATCTGCATGGAGCTGATCTGACTAATCCCACAAGGAAAACTCCCACTGAATTAGAGTCAGACCCTGGAAGCATTTATGTGCGTAAATGCAGTGCCTAAGCAGCAAAGCATTGCTCATATGCCCACATTGTATCATCAGATCTTTAAACAGCAGTTTTTAAGAGCTTAGTCCTGTAGAAGTCAAGTATGGAAGAGATCTGCTGTGCCTCCTAATTTATTCCATTTCCTCTTCCGAATTTCTCTCTGCAACAAAAGAGTTACAGCGACAGTTGCTACCGTACAGATAGCCAGGAATTTTCCAGAGTAAGCCTTTTCATTCAGAACCATCCAAAACACTCCACGGCTAAGTTTAGCCCCAAGCAGTGACTGTAAATTTGACAAAGAAAGGGTTAACTTCTAAAGATTATTTTTTCACTTGATATTAAAACAAACACTTTCCTCATTATAAAAAAAAAAGCCTTGGCCTCTTTTTAAACACATCTATGGTGGAAACAGCTGGAGGTAGGAAACTCAAGATCTGGCATGGATATGGGAAGTGCCTTTCTTTGTTCCCGTGAAAACTGGTCTTATTTGTCTGAGCATTGAGCCTTTGAAATCTCATTGTGTACACGTACAGAACAGGGCATGGATTTCTTCACCAAGCTCAAGCAGGCCACAACTAAAGACGGCTGCTGCACATACATGCACGATCTGCATTGTGGCATAACAAAGAAAATGTTTTTCAGACAAAAACAGAGGCAGTATCTCCTCCAGAATGCAAGGAAACCTTTTAAAGCGCAGAGAGGTAAAAGAATGGGCTGTTGCGCATTTTGTATGGTTTGCAGGTGAAAACCCTGCTCCAATGCACACTAGGAATGCTGAAACTTGGAAAGGCAGCCTGCTCCACCTCAAAGCCCAGGCTAATCTGCAAGGAGAGCGTGGGGAAAGTTAATACTGCCTGAGATAGCACCAGCTCCAGCCAGGCTGATCACCTCCCTTGGCACCAGAGAGCGCAGCCAGAAGGTGCTAGTGCTGCTGCATGGAGAGGTATGCAGGAGAGGAGCGGGAGCAAGCCCGTTTCTGGGGGACCCCTGCAGAAGCACAACCACCTGTTTCCTTTTCATGCCCATTAATCCTCTATCCTCGCCGTTCCCCTGTACTGCAGATAATCTGGACTCTTCCTAATGGAGCTGAAAAGATTTAGTACATGCTAAGTGTGCTGCATGCGATTTTTTGGAAAAACAAGAGCTACAAGCCACATTCACTGTGTTGGTCAGCATTATGTCTGACCACGAGAAGTCCTGGTTGAAAAGCAGAACAAAACATTCTGGGTTTTACCTATATAAAACAAACAAGACTAAGCAGTACCACGAATCTCAGAATAAAGTTGGACCACGTATTGATCTCAGTGGCTAGAAGACAATCAGCATAAAACATTTTTACAGGAGTTAAAGGAAAAAGTAAAATAGTATTCCCATTAATATCCATAGGAGCAGTACCTAGCTCACACGAGCTTTTTTCCCCTGCTTTTAATCAAGTGCAATTAACTTCACAGTTTCTTTGGACACCAGACAGCAGCAGCGAACTGCCAGGATTCCATCTGAACTAACTCCTCTCTTTTGCTAACTCAGACATCGATGAATGCACCCTGCCTCCGTATTGCCACCATCGATGCGTGAACACTCCTGGTTCCTATTATTGCCAGTGCAACGCCGGTTTCCAGCTAGCGTCCAACAACCACACCTGTGTAGGTAAGAACTTCTCTGCACATACTTACACACGAGCTCACTCAGAGAAACAAACACTGACACAACTTAACACAGTTGAAATCTGAGTATCATCATCCCAACTTAAGGGAAAGGAATACCAACCAGTAAGCCATATCACTTGGGATACTGAGAGGCTCTCCTGCAAGCGATCCAAGTAGTACAGGAAAGAGAAAGAATTGGAGATTTTCTGAAAACCTATCATTTTGTTGGCGTAGCAGGTTTCTGAGGAGCACCTAGTTTGGCAATGGGAACCATGGCGGTGTTAGACTTCTTTCAGTTCTGCTGGATCGCTTTGCATTATCATTGGCTTTTACGATATTATTCCTAGTTCACCCAACACAAAGGCTAGAACTGGAAACCAGGAGAAGCAATACTATGCCTCTGCAGTTAAGTGTAATCATCCTCGGCACATGATAAATTTAGTGATGAAAGTAAGCGTCTGTGAACGTCACATTTGAATTTCTAGAAAATAATGTTAAAAATTAAAACAAGGGTCACTAAGGAAAAGTAACCCTTCAGCAGTGATCCTCCTTTTACAAGTAATACACTAAGGGCAGCTTGCTGTAAAACTTCAAGACTGTAGTTAAGTGTGAAATCCTAAGTTCTGTTCCAGAAGAATTAGAGTAATAATAAAAAGGAAACTATGTCTGCTGAAGTGCAGAGAGAATGGCCATAAAAATCAAGAGATGGGTGATGGAGACAGAAGTTCTTTAGGGCTATTTTATTTTTTATATATATGTATAGAAATAAACCCTATACAGTCTGGGTTTTCTAGCTTCTACCATTACTTCCAAGCATTGCCACGTCTTATCAGGTACCCTGACACACTGCATAGCACTGAAGTGAGAGGGGCATTTCTTGGTTTTCACCGAACAATAGCATAAAAAACCCTGCACATGGACACAACATAACCACGTGCCAAGTTGTTACTCATTTGACCCTTTCCATGGCTCAAATGCAAGGTGCGTTCTTTCAGTTACACTTCCAAATCCTGTTAGAGCAGCTCCAAGTTGGCTAGATCCTTCACCAAAAACCCCTTCTCTGACTTGCTGGCCTCCCAGCCTAATGACATACTCCCACCAGGAAAAGTAAATCTTAAGAAAACAAAAATGTAAATGAATGGTTGCTGCGTCAAGGCAGACTTTCACATCTGAACGGGCACCTGGCAGAAGCAATACCTGACACCTGTCACAGTTACCTTTGCGCCACAACTTTTGCATATATCAGAGGTGGGTCAATATTTCTCGGAAGGAAAAAAAAAAACACAGAATTGTGGCTTTGTCTAGCTTATTTATTCCTCCCAGTAGCATTGTCATGGTGTACGTTCTTCACGCTATTGCCAGAAATTAAGTCAAAGGAGAAGGAAGTGGCTTTGTACTCGGTTTTCCCCTATTCCCATTCATTTTCAGGATGAGGAGGTTCATCATATAGAGAATTAATATCCCCCTCATTGGTTTAGTTTCTGTGAATGCCTAATCTTAGTTGTCTGTGTCAGTTTTTAGTTGTATCTGTAAAGAACTGAGTGTTGCTGACATTTATAAGAATCTCCAAAAGCCATAAACTTGAGATTTTTTTTTCTAATGCAGCGCTCTACTAACGGTTATATCAGATAAACACAAATATGAATGGAAAACATGCAGGGGAGGAATACAAGGGAAAATGCACTAAAATCTACAGAATGAATGACAGAGGAGGAGCAGCAGTTAGTCAACAGCCTCTGAAAAACAAGTGTTATAGATTCCAGAGGTGATTATAGTTATATAAACATCCCATTAAAAATTGCTTCTCATACCACAGTGTTCCCACATATGTTCTTAGGATGGGCACATCATGGAAAAAATCTAGCACAGAAACATACCTTCCCCCAATATGGTCTAGGCCTTGGAGCATTGCAAAACTCTACTGGCCTCAAAGGCTCATGTTATAATTGTAATGGAATTTAAAAGAACAAATTTTAAGAGTAATAAATAGCTCAAATAAATCTTAACCACTGCATGCTGAGAGGTCTTATCAGTATGTGTTCCTTATATCAATTATTTATAGAGACTTGGCATTTCATACCTGAAAAAAGACGCTGGAATGTGGTGTTTAATAGCCACACTAAACATTTTTGGAAGAATTCATCACACATTAGAATAACTCCCATTCCTGGAAAAATGCTCTTTTTTTTCTACATGGAATATAAGGCATAGAGCTGACATGGTTCCAGTGACTGCAGATCCATATTGATAGAGTCAACCGAGCTTCTGCTAAGCAATAGGCCCAGACTAAGGACTAATCCACTTAATCAGACTAATTACCAGCTACACAAGATAAAGATCTGTAATTTTCCTTTCAGACATAAATGAATGTGATGCCAATAACCCATGTGCACAACAGTGTTACAATATACTGGGTTCTTTCATCTGTCAGTGTAATCCAGGATTTGAGTTAAGCAGTGACAGAATCAACTGTGAAGGTAAGCAATTTTTTTTTTTTCTTGGAAAAGCAATTTTTTTTAATTTATTTATTTTCCCAGAAGTCTTTCTGCAAACTGAGGGATATAATTCAAGCCGAGCCACACTGTGGGTGCAATTTGTAGCCCAAACCGTTAAGACATTTATTAGTCACGTTGCAAGCGTGGTTGCTAATACACACCTTAGTAGCTGCAGCTGCATTCAGGTACGTGTGGATACGGGTATCTCTAATAGTAAGTGCAAAACAGGACAGACATTACTACGGTTTAGATCACAGCTGGGAAGAATAAGGCTTCTGAATACTTATTTCACAAACTCACTTGAATTGTGTGTGGTCTAGTGCTGATGACCATTAAATGAATCGGAAAGGAATGCAAACCAAAAAACAAGTGCAATTTTGTGTGTTGTTAGGCTCCTCTGAGAAGAAAACCTCTTTTTTTTGATTTTAAGGAAGTGACAATTGTGCTTTTGAGGTGCTTTCAAGCCTATGTATACAAACAGCATGTCTCCTGATGATTATACAATCAACACCATTTCCTCTGCCAGAGTCTCCACAGGGGTCCTCTAATCTCTTTTTGGACACATGATGATCTCACCCTTAAAGCCCATATCCTTTCTACCAGTCTTTGAGCCAAAGAGGTCTTTTTGGTTTACCACTGCCCTCCTAAACAAGCCAGCAGAGCTATTACAGACGCTCCCTCTCCAAGCTTCTTAAATTAATCCTGCTTGCAAGCGAACAGAACAGGGAGCAGCAAGTATGCAGCCTCCAAGGACATCTCTGACAAAATCGAGAACTGGGCTATGGCCTCAGAGGTAGCAGGAGGGATTTATGCTGTTTTCCAAGCCATTCCCCGGTTTTTGATAGATTTAATTTAATTTCTACTTAATAGCATATACTGTTAAATTCTATTTAACACTACACTTCTCTAGCAAGGGACCAATGGTTACACAAGGATTAAAAAGCAAAAGAGAACGGTTTACACTGAATATTGTTTGGACACAAAAGAAACCTTCCCTCTTTCCCAAAGAGCTATTCCATTAGCAGAGGGCACAAGTACAAAGGCAACATTTTCGCTTCGCTCACTAATCTCGCATCTGTGTTTTTTGTGAAAGTAATCAAGTTTTGGAACACTAAAAGTATAAACTCTTTCAAGAGTTGTTTTCCCAAATCTCTTCTGAAGTCTCATTTTCCTTCTGCTTCCTCAAATCCAAAAGTCTTATTTTTGAATATTATTGATATAACAAGTAAAACTAGCCTTTCTGTTTGCAACTTTGAGGCACTAAGCAGTACCTTTCTTTTTTTTTTATAACTTATTTTAGACAAAACTCATTTTTTTTCTGTTAGAAGCAGCATTTAGCTCTTACGTTTAGTTCTGTAACAAGGTAGATGTTAAAAACCAGTAACTTTTGCTTTCTGCAGACACTGATGAATGCAGAACCTCCAGTTACATATGTCAGTACCAGTGTGTCAACGAACCAGGAAAATTCTCATGTGTCTGCCCTGAAGGATACCAGGTAGTGGGAGGCAGAACATGTCAAGGTAGGTGCCCTCACCTTAGCAGTCTCAGTACCGCATTATTAACAACATTTCAGGCAAGACTGAGAATGCTTGCTAGCTCCGTGTTTATATTTCACAACAAGATTACCATTATGTTAGCACTAGATTGATAAAGCTTTTGATGATTAATTGCATCTCTTTTATTCTTTCTTATTTGAATCATTTGGCTCAAACTCTAAGTCCTTCGCTTTCCTAGGACAAAATTACGGTTTTTGTAACCCTCAGGTAAAACTTTGTCTTGGATGTCTAGGTAGTGAGTCTAAATTTCAGAAGATAGATCTCTGAAAAACAAAAAAATCAGGCCATTTTTTGCAGACACTAAACATGGCTTTATATCATATTTCATTTTAGAGAGGTTCCTAAATCCAGCCATAGCAGAAATGAAAGATTTCTTCTGATAACAGGAAGAAAGAAAAAAAAAAAACCACAAACCAAGACTCAAGCAGCTTAGATAATTTGTGTTTAAAAAAATAAATGTTCTGGTCAGGTGCCACCAAACCCCAGAGTTTTAGTTTGTGGGTTTTCCTCACTGGTGCTAAAAGTCTCTGCATCTTATTACAGAATACCGCAGAACAACATAGTAAGTGCAAGAACCATTGCTTATGTAATGGAGAAACTAAGTCATTTAAAAAAAAAAAATAGGTGTGCTACTCATTGGCAGAAGGGATGAGGAAATAACTCAAATTTTTTATTAATATTTTTTATAAAATTCAGATTAATTTCTTTCCCTTAAGAAGAGCACCGAACGCTTTGGGGTAAGTAGTTTGACCGTCTGAAAAAAATCTGTCTGTGCCTTCTGAGAGATTACGTTTGAATAACCCCTTTCTGTGACTGTGTTAATGTCAGGAGACCATATAGGTAAGACAGCATTGGTGTTCTGGCACCGACAGGGTAATAGAGCATTAACACAGCGTAAGCCTGACAGCACCCACCACCATTCAGGGTTATTTTCCCCAGGCCAAAAAGGAAGCTCTACTTTGCACAATAAACAAATTCTCATTATTCCTTTCAAAGTTATTTTAACTAAAAATGGAGCCATTAACTAAGCATTTTAGTTAGACCATGAAATCAGGTAATTAAAAATGAGAACCTGCAAGAGGCAGGAAATTACATTTCTTCCTGAAAACCTTTTTCCTCTGTCTATAAGGTATCTTCTGCTATAAAACTGTTCTTTGCCAATTAGGACCTTTACAATATTTCTACAGTTGCATTACATGTGATTAATGTGAATATTTAGGCAACTGAAAAAGTCTTCAGACTTAACATTCAGTAAATAAATTTATTCCATTTCTGCATAGAGAAAGCCTTTCTAGCCAGGCCC
>KL269806.1:0-14483 GCA_000699545.1 Podiceps cristatus | reverse complement strand
TCAGCAGGCAAACAGGTGGCTTTTTTGGGGGGTTGTTGTTTTGAAGACCTTGTGTTTGGTTTTTTGTAGCAAACCCATTTCTATCCGCTTTGACACAGTCCCTTTTTCTTCCTCTTAGATATAAATGAGTGTGAGACTACTAATGAATGCAGAGAGGATGAAATTTGCTGGAATTACCACGGAGGATTTCGTTGTTACCCAAGAAATCCTTGTCAAGAGCCCTATGTCCTTACATCCGAGAAGTAAGAGAAAAACTAGGTTTTCTTTTTTCAGGGCCCTCCTCAACAGGCAGCTTGATCAAACAGAACAAAAAAATGACCATTTGTTTGTAACTATCACAGTTTCATCCCTTTTTGTTTTTCAGCCGCTGTGTCTGCCCCGTATCAAATGCCATTTGCCGAGAACTGCCTTACTCTGTTGTGTACAAATACATGAGCATCCGTTCAGACAGAACAGTGCCCTCCGATATCTTCCAGATTCAGGCAACCACTATTTACCCTAATACTATTAACACATTCCGGATCAAGTCTGGAAATGAAAATGGAGAATTTTACCTGAGAGTGAGTATTGGTGGAAGTTGGACCCTGAGTGGCGTATAAAGGCCACTGGTGCTACCAAGGTGTTATAGTGCCTCTGCTTTTTGACAAACCCATCAAATGTCCCCATAAGAGTGCAACAGTATCCCAAAGTCTATTGGCTTTTTGATACTTCCTTGTCAAATGCGCTTAGTTTCCAAATTTTAAAAAGTTTTTCACTTTTCTACCTTAAAACTCCAAACTGAGAATCAAACTGTTTCTGTCAAATGAATATAGCACTAGTAGCAATCGCAAGTATTCAAGCAACCCTGTGACACCCATGTCATATTCAAATGAGATACCCCTTAGGCTTTTCACACTCTGTACCAACACCCCATGTATGTATTTAGGAGAGGATCACAGAAAGATTCCTTGTACAATTACTTTAAATTTCTCAGTTTGGGAAAAAAAGTAAAGAAATCAGTAAGAGCTTGGAATGGGGCACTGATTTCTAGAGTGGTAAGTTCAGGCAAACTTACAAAGGTTTTGTGTTGAGACATACTTAAACCTTCATTTTCCCATAGTGCTGCATCTATTTCAGAAAACCACAAAAGTTCAAATTACTTATGATAAGAGTATTTCCTGTTGGTATAACAGATTCAAGTAGATATACACGAATGAAAGTATCTAACATCTGCTTTTTAAGATTTTTTTTTTTGGAAGAAATCTGATTTTCTTGGACACTTGTAATATTTACAAATTCCTGGGAAATCCTTTTTGCTTTGTATGTCACTTCATACTCAGTAAAACAGAATCAGAACAAACAAACTTAAATCAGAAATACTTTAACTGGAAGGTTTTAATTTTTGTTTATTTTTTCTTCAAATCTGAAGATGAGAGGGTTTTGAGAGTACATCCAAGAAGTGTATTAAGATATAGCATTGCCTATTTACACCATGTTTCCCAAGATGGAAACAAGGAACTACTCATCTGCATTTGACTTGTTCCGGTATAACCTACAATCCAGTGCTTTTCCCTGGATTTATTACACATCAAAAATCCGTACCTGCTCCCAAAATACAAACTTATTTGCTTAAAAGAAGAACAAGAACACTCCATCTCTAGTTTGGGTTAGACCATAATCTAGAGTCAAGACTGATTTTTCTTTAGACTAACAGTTCTAATCTTCTGTTGCCACCCAACAAGGAATCGTGGGCCTTGAAGGAAGCACATGTTTATTCCTGCCAAGGGACTGCAGTAAACAAAGGCTTACTTAGGAGTTATTCCTACTGTTTTACTAAAACTCTGAGCTGGGTCTCAGATACAGCAGATGGATTGGATTCATCTGTATACCCTACTCATTTGACATGGTGAGAAAAATATTTGTAGTAGGTGAAGGGAGAGCTGGAGTTTATCCTTTTATTATCAGCAACAAACTAGCAGCATGCCACAGGCAAGGCCTGTCAACGTTCCCCTGCTGGGAAGAGAGCTTCGCAGCAGGACGAGATGGGGACAGCAAGAGGCACCCCAGTTGCAAAAACTCCCAGTGTTTACAAGGGGAGCAAAACTTCTGGCATATGATTCACAATACAGACTTAGCGTTTCCCTCCACTGAACAAGCTACATCACTGTTAAGACATTAGGTCTCTCTCAGTTTACTTACTCTTCGTATATTTTAAAAGCTGATAGATACAAACAAAGACCATCCTGGGATGGATTAACACTTCTCACATCCTTTAGGAGATTCAGCATAACCAGGAACAGATTTTTGCAGCGCAGTTTATTCCTCTGAGCCCTCATCAGGTAAAGTTTTCCCTGCAGCAAAGCCAGGTGGGAGATTGGTTACGGCCATTTAAAAAGATTAAAAGAATACTTGCATAGCATATCTCTGCTGAGACGGAGCATCTCTACCGTGTAGTAACACACAAGCACTCTTGACACAACTAGGGAATTGGTTTAGATTTGACTGAATTAAACTCAGTTGTTGTTGTTCTTTCAGCAAACAAGTGCCGTAAGTGCAATGCTTGTACTGGTGAAGTCACTATCAGGACCAAGAGAGCACATCGTGGATCTGGAGATGCTAACAGTCAACAGCTTGAATTATCGTACAAGCTCGGTGTTAAGATTAACAATAATAGTGGGACCTTACGCGTTTTAGTGGTTTTCAATAACCCTTCACTGGCACTTAAAGCAGCCAAAGAATATTATCTTAAAGAAAGCACTTATTATTTTATTTATAGATTTTGCTCTCTTTTTTTTTTTAATTTGTTTAGTAAATTGATATCTTTAATCCACACATTACACCTGTAATTCAAAATTAGTAGATGTGTTCCATAGTATAACATGGGCATTGTCACTTTCTGTATAAAGATTTAAATCTTTTTTATTAACTTTCTTGGACTAGATACATACGCTTTTGTACGAGAACTGTACATTCATACTATCCTGTAAAACTTCATGCACCCTTCCTAGCCAAATAGGTCATGCAAATAAAAGGTGATCTTGTGGGTTTTTTTATTTTAAATTCTAATGCAGCTACACTGACAATCTCAAAAACAAGAAAAAAATTATATAGTATGAATGATACACAAAGTAATGGTTATCTGATAAGCTAAAATATATTTCTTCTTTTTAACTACTTTGTAACAAAAGATAACAGGCAATAAAAATCTATTTCTGTAGACATTTATCTGCTATCAGTTGGTTTTTCTAATTGGGGTAAAGTTACATTGTGAGAAATGTTTTGCATTGGGTTTTTAGATGCAGATTGCATTAACCACGCCAGGGAATAGCATTCTGCTCTCTCCAAGAAAAATGCACCATAAGAAGGAAATTTCTCCAAGAATGAAAGAAACTCCAAATGGAAAACCACCACACAGGGCATGTGTGTCTGGGCTTTGTCCTGAGAACACTGTTGGTAGTTACTGGTTAGAGGGATACAGCATTTTCAGACAGAAGTTAACCTGCTATTTTTCCAGAAATATTATGTAGTATACTAAGAATTGAGTGCATTTGCTTATTAAGTTAAATGTTATATCATATTTTCAGGCACTCGGTCCTATTCCTGCTCTTACAACTCAGATGTATCGTGTACAGTGTTCATAAAATTTATTTCTAGTTCAAGAACTAGTAACGTCTTTTGTAATATGTAAAAACTATTTCTTGTTTAAAATGTAGTAGTTAATCCTTTGATGTACAAAATTTTTAATAAAAATCTCTTACCGTACTGTATTTAGTCTTTTCTGAGGTAGTATTAGCCACATTAGAGACCTGAATTGTCAGCTGCTATGGGAGTCAAAGCCCCACCGAGTTCTACAAAGTTAGACTGACCCAGATCTCAATCCATACTCTATTAGTTCATAGAAAACTAAAAACACAATTCCTTTGTAGAAGGACAAACGTATTACTTACTAATTTCTAGTTTTACTGACATTAAAAATAGGAAAAATGTACCAACATACACACATTGCTAGTTAGTTGCTGACTTACAGGAAGGAGCCTCTTTCCTACTTAAAAATCATTTTCTATAGAAAATATGTTTATTGAGCATGTCAGTCATCCTCAGTGATTATTTTCAGGGGATGTGCCCAAAGAAGCAACAAGCATGGCTGAAGAACTTGGCATCCAGAGGTCCTGCACGGCAACACAGCAAAAATTTGCTCCAGAATATAACTTTGAATAGGCCACAACCGCTCTGGTTTAGGGTGACACATCCCCCACGCTCAGACAAATTGCAGAGCAGGACCCCATTATCTAATGATCGTTCCTTCAGGCAGCCATTTGTGGCTTTAAAAAAATACTTCATCTGCCAAAAGGGTCAGAGCACATGGTTGTGGCATAGGCAAAAACAACAAAAAACAAAACAAAAATAAAAAAAAAAATCAAAAAACAAAAACCCAAAAGAACAGCTGGCTCTGGGTTTGCATTTTTTTTGCCTGGGGCCCCGGAGCTGTGGGGCAGGACCCCAGGTAGCCTTCATCCCTCTCTGCAGAGAAGAGCTCAACAATACACACCCAGTTTCTTGGTAGAGTATTAATTGGTTTTTTTCCATGGTGAAAACCCTCTGAAACACAGAGTTTGGCTTGTAGGAAGCTCATTCCTCTCCCTAGAGGGATTCCACCCCATTCATCATTGCTACAAATCCTCTTGGTTTGAAAGGCAGCTCCGCATCCCACACAAGCACTCAGCAAAACACCTCCGACCTCCTCCTCGTCGTCGTTCTTGTGGCAAGCAGCACACGCTCACCTCCATACTCAGTCAGTCAACTAACATTTTCTCTCTGTCTAGTCCATCTTCACAAACAAGTTGCGCTGGCCCCCAGAGCAGAAGCAGTTGTAGCTCGTACATGTTCCCAAAGCACACTCAGCCCGCTCGTTCCTCCACATCTCGTTCTCCTACGCTTGGCTTAACCCATTTTATTTTTGCACAAACTGTCCTGCCAACCACCCCACTCCCCGGCTGTTTGCCATTTTCAGGTCTATATAAGCCTGCTTACGACCCAAACTAGCCAAGTCAGAGGTTATCCCACAGCTCAGGAGCGCAGATCCAGACCCCTGCCATTTTATTGCTACAGGCTGGTTGAGACCCGATCGCAGTCGCTGGGTGTGGGCACCGCTCTCCACGCACTACATCACTCACAGCACTCGCAGGGACAAGGGAGCTGAAATAACAGCAGCTCCTCCAAACCAAAACACGGGCAGGCAAGCAGAGACTACAGCAGGGCTGCGCAGAAATTGGAAGGGCTAGTTGGTATTGTTTCGGATAGGGGTGCGGTACGTGATCAAGCGCGAGCGTCCTCGAAAGGAGCCCATAATCAAACTGAGAAGATGGTTCAGAGCCTGAACAAGGAGAGCTTTTGTATGCGACACTGAGCCAGGAAACCTGCATTTGTTAGGAGGGAAACCCGCGGGTTCATCCGATTCTCCAGGAAAGCAGGACTTTGTACGTCCCATGTAAATGATACAGAGCTGCAGCAAACACTCAACAAGAGTTCAAAGAGCTGCTTGGGTTAAAAGGGACACTGAAATCCCCAGAAATTATAAGAGCAAAGTGTTTGCTCAGCCTTCACTATACCCTACCAGCATGATCAATAACACTCTCCAGGAAAGATTCTCATATAAATCTCTGTCGCTGTTGGAAAAGAATCTAAATCAGGATCACATGCAAAGTTTAATATCTTCTCAGAAATAGAAAACGGAGGAAAAAAGTAAAAAAAAAAAAAAAAAACACACACACACACCACCACAACTTTGAGTAAACAGAACTTAAGGAAATAGAAACCCAAGTTCATTTACTTCCCCAAGACCACCTGAACACAGTGCAGTGGGATTATTTTGTTTGGAAGGCTCACAAATGCAAGTTTATTGTTGAATCCCGTTTCCATGACTGCAAAGAGTTGCTTATGTTTTGAATGATCATCCATGTTTCTAACTTTATAACTCTCCTATTAAAATATAGAACAGCTGCTGCCCCAGTCAGCTGTTCAGCATATGGAGCCCACCAGGGACAAAGCCCACTGTTAACACGGAGAATTATTTTTAACGCCCTCACATTTCTAAACCTCACCATCATCTCAGCAAAATGGCACGTTTCCACACTTCCCAGCTGGGGGAACACCTGCGTAATGCAAAACTGAACTGTGCTGCATCTGGTACAAAACCCAGTTTTATTTCATCTGGCCAGCAGAAAAAGTTATCAGCCCCAGTGAACAGAAACAGGGCAAAAAGTTAACTGTGTTTTATATCTGGGGAAAAGCAGATGTCCAGTTAAGATGTTTATACTGCAAACATTGCTGTATATATTAGGAGGAAAGAGAGCTGTTTAATAAAATGGAGTTGGCTCATAGTTGCCAAAGCAAATTCGAAGGACAGTACAACAGCTTTTGTCATTCCTGCATGGGAAAAAATACAGTCTGATTTTATATTGATATAGATTATGTACATTGAACAAGTACTTTTTTCAAGTGATATGAAAGTTAACTCTTTTTAAAGCCTATTTATTGTGTACATTTGCTCAGCAGAAACAGCTGCAAACATCGTGTCACAACAATATGACAAAGAAGCATTAAAGGCTTCCCATGATTTATTCCCTGTTATTTCAGAAAACACCTTGATACTGGATTAGGGGCCATGTGGCCAGGACACAGCAATGCTTCCTGCAGATCAAAATGCTGGACTTAGGTGAGCTCCAGGTTTTGTTTGTAAACACAGTAACACTGTGTCAGTCACGTGCTGTTTCTGCTCTCACTTGAGAGAAATTATTTCACTTTCTGATCCAGAATGCCAACAGTCCCAGAAGGGACATCAGTGCTCTGCACCTCCACTCCCTCACAGAAATATGTCTGGATAATTAATTATTTTGTCATTTTAATATACTTTTGTGATTTCTACATAACCACACAGTGCATATACATTCAAACAGGAGAAACGTTCCCACTAACATGCTTCAGATCAAACCTTTGAAAGGGAAAGGTGCAGCTCTCGGCTAAGCACTGCAGCAGCTCCTGCCCTGCAAACACCCGCTCTGGTGCACTTCATTGCTTAGCTTTAATAAAACTTTTTTTTTTTTTCTCCTCCCTCCTCCGCAGAAGATACCCCCTCTGCAGTTCTGGTCTACAAAAAGTCTCTATGCAAAGGCACACGCCATCCCATCCATACATTCAAACATGTGTACAGAAAGGCTTTCAAATTCAGCAGCCTGCCAGCTGGGCTGACAAAAATAACATGTTTATGCTGTTCAACTCTGAAACCACGATCGTGAAAGTTACACAGACACCTCAAGGTCTAAACCCCGCCAGTGCCACTCCAGAAACATCTGAACCCATGACCACCTCCTCTTGAGGGTCACATTTTCTTTTTGCACTTCAAATGTTTCTGGAGTATCTATGTGCAATATATAGGAATGTTTCCTGTACAGAATATATACAACAAACACCCAAGTGGGAAGTCAAAAGAGCAAAATTCTTGCAGGCGGCATGGAAACTAGGAAAACAAACAGATTTTGGAAGCTCAGAGTAAGGGCTGCAGAGGAGAAGCCAACATACCAAAACAGCAGGGTAAAAGGCATTATTAAAATCAATAAGTCATCCTCTGAGAAGCTGAGGTTGTATACGAACGAGGAAAATAGAAATGTTCCTGAGATCTGGAAGGTCACACGTAAAAAACAAACAAGGCAGGCCAAAGAAGCGACTTGCAAACACCCAGACCAGCAAACGAAGCCTCTCCCAATCACAGCACAAGCAGCCTCCCAGGAGGCTGATGGGGCCTAGGAGTGACCCACACATTAGGGGAATAAGCAAAGAAAAAGATAATGCCATGGCACAAAAATGAAGTGAAACTTTCTATCATGTTCCTGGAGGAGGAATTTGGCAATACCACCACGCCAGAGCTGTTCTTCCAGGCAATGTATCAAAGGACCTGCCTTGAAGTAAGTGGATAGAAGAGGGGGAACAGCAAGTTTTCCTAATGATATCCAGTTGTTCAGGTAAATATGAGCATCCCCTGAAAAAAAAAGGACCTTTACAGTGCTCCAAATATTGAGGGAAAAAAATGCCAAATAAAACCAAGGGAGATAAATGTAAAGTGATGCACATGAGGGAAAAGTTATCCCCACTTTATTTGAATAGCAAAGGCCTCTGAACTGACCACCACTCTCTCGGGAGGATAAGGTCAAGGTTATGACAAACCGTCCAAAGGAAGCTACAGCTCCAGAGAGCAAATCTGACATCAGGAATAACTGGGGACAGAGCAGGGAACGAAGCTGAACATTTACACAGTTGTGTAAATGCACTACATCTTGAACACAGCATGCAGTTGGGGTCCCATCCTCTCAACCCCTTCTTACAGCAGGATGTTGGGAGTGCTATAGCTCAGATCAATCTGAAAAATAACTGCACAAATTCACAGAGAAGCCCACCAAGACTCATTAAATGCATGGCTGCCCCAGACAGGAGCTCTTGCTCTGGCATCTGCGGGCACAGGGAAAGCATTTGCAGTTTGCTATAAGCAGCTCCAGAGCCACTGCATGCCCTTGCCAGAAGCTCTACCATCAGCAGAGTCTGTTACGATGCCAAACGCCTGCAAATTGAAAATGACACCAAGAAGTAGCGGTGAGGTAGCCTGCACAAAGCATTTCAACGGTACATCCATCGTCCGCATTAGTGACGTTTTTGTGTGGTCGCTGTAGTCAGTCCACGGTAAACTGCCAGCACTGAGCTTGGTGACCAGCTGTCACAGACAGCTCAGCCGTGGCCACAAAAGCATTAAGGCAAATGCCATGAGCAAACTCCTGTAAAAAACTCAGCTTCAAGGGAGAGAAATTTAACTTCTGCCCAGTTTAAAGGCACTGCCTAGGGGAAGGTAGCAGGAACCAGATCATTGCTAATAATGGTATTTCTAGGAAAGTGGTTTCTGGACACACTTAGACATGAATTGACCCTTGAAGTGATTCAAAGCCTGAGGCTGAAATTTGCAATTGCTGCTTTCTCTTCCTGTAATGAACCAGGTTGCAGACAATTTTGCAACCTAAAGTTGGTCTAAAGAGCCCCAATATTTAGTAGGGCTCTTTTATTTCATGAGAGCTTTAAAGACTGGCAAAGGTAAGTAGGCAGTGGAAAACATGAAGCAACACGCCAAGCACTCACTGCAAGGCCAGTGATTTTGTACTAAAAAGCAAATCATGAGGATCAAAATAGTAACATGAAACTTTAATGGGGTCGGAAGATTTCTGCCTTTGCTCTGGTATGCTGAAGAGGGAAGACCTAAATTATACAGTGGACATCTCCAATAAAGCGCTAGAATTTCATGGATGATCAAGCAGCAGTTTCTTCTACCGTATCACAAAAAGCCACAGTTTCTTCTGCTTTCTGCAAGCACAGAGCGGATCAAGCTGACATATGGTTACATCTTACTGCAAGCCAGATTCAGGCATCATTTTCCCTGCTAGCGCTGGGAAACACCAAACCACAGCAAAACCCTTGCAAGAGCATCACATTTTGAGAGCCCACTCCATCTCTAAGCAAACTGGCTGGGGTTCTTCCTCCCACTTCTATCAGGAAGCTGCGCCCTCTCCGACAACCCTTCTTCCCCCACTATGCAGTAGAGGCATTGCTGGCTGTTACAATTTCCATCATACCAGGTTGAAAGCTGTTTAGTTCGATTACAAGCATTTTTCAGGAACATTTCCTTGCTTGGTTTAAGAATTCCCCGCCCCCGCCCCCTTCCCCATTTCTGGAGTTGGCAGAAATTAAGAGGCCACAGAGACATTCTTGTGAAGCTTCATCTTGCGCTTTGCACAAAGGCTGTTTGCATACAAGTGTAAAGAAAAGCTAGAGAGGCACCACATTCACATCGTGGCAATCACATGAAATCACTGAAAGATTACGCACACGTACATGTTACAGCTGTATGATCTATACACGCAGTGCCGATCGGTAAAGAAACAAGGATCCAGCCAGTACCAACATCCCACTCAAATCCACCTGCCTGCAAGGGACCAAGATAATTAAAACACATCTCTAAGCTGGCAGCTTGTTGGCACAGCCTTCTCCTATCATAAAGTTCACAGTTAAGTCACTATTCATCTTGACATAATTTGATGCTTGTACCTAGGCCAAAATCCCTAATCCAGGCTATTTTCAAATGCTAAATCAAGTAGCTCGGTATGTCTTTCTCTTCCTTGTACCACAAAAGACAGCGTAAGCTCTAACCAGCTTGTGAAAAACACACACACATTTGTAAAATTTCCAGATTCTGGCTTAAAGCATCTATCACCGAGTTTCCAAGATATTCAGGCTGAACACCAAGTGTTCAAGGCACATTTTGGAGGGGGTGAAGCACCCCCAGCCCGCTCTCACCCTTCTTTGACCTTCGATGGGCTTTGGGTAGCATCCCCTCACGTCCTCCACTGCAGCCTTTTCTTATCCAAACTCAACGCTTCCACTGCTGTGACATGACTGCAGGGATGTTTTCCATCTCTGGGCAGTAGAATATTTCTTTGCCTTTGGGCTCACCCAAATTTGCACACCCTCAGGCACTTGAGATCAAGGCTTTTGCTCTCATGGCGCAACCTCCACCACCCAACCTGGAAACACTGTGCTTTGGGGCGGGTTTTTTTTGGGGGGGCGGGGAATACTATCTAGACCTTCAGAAAGATCAGCCTGGCTCTGAAAATTAGGCAGTGCTTTCAAGCAGTGCAGAATATTTGGTAACGGGGAGATGCTTTCTCAGACCAGAGGCCCCAAAATCCCCCTGGATCAGCTATGCAACCTGGGGTATTTCAACAGCTGTCCTCAGCAGACACTTCCTGAGGTTGCCTGGAGTCTCAAAAAGGATGTAAAATATTTGTAGTAATTCCCTGAACAAACCCAAGAGGCTTCCTCGAAGCAGAGTCCTCAGCTCTGTTGACTTGCGTTTTTAAAAGGTAATATAAATTCCACTTACACTGGTTTGTTTTGATGTTGAAAATTGGTCTCCATAGACATGGTTGAAATCATGCCCTGAAGCACCGAGCATGGAGCCAACAACCACAGAGGCCTTCACCAGTGCAGAGCCGAGGAGGTTTTAAAGGTGTAAATGCCATCCCGCCTGCCACAGCAGGACCAGGGGAGTGCACGGGAGACCAGGCAGGGCCAGGGCGGCCCATCGCAGAGGGAAAAGCCACAGCTGTGCCCACCCAGGCACTGGAAGAAGTCTGTGGGTTCTCCCCCAACCCAAAGCCCTGTCCTGCTGCTCACAACTTTCATTCATCAGGCATAGACAAGGGGACAAAAAGCCCCAGGGAGCCTGTACGAGGCCTAAAAGTTTTTTTTTTTTTTTAATTTTTAAAAACTCATTGCTCTGCAGAAGCGCCCTCAAAGGCTGACACGCAGCTAGGACTGTGGTGGTGTTTGCCAAGGAGAAACGGTAATAAAAAAGAAATAAGGGTGAGACAAACGGGGAATATATGGAGAAGCAACAAGTAGAGGTTTTTATATGGAAATTTATATCGAGGGTAACATTCCTGTCTAACACAAGCATTTTAATACTTCCGGATGCAAGCCTCAAGCCAAATCCAGTGAGGTCTGATGTTACGATAGTGTTTAAGTTCAGGGATGCTGAACGTTTTGCAAGAGCTACAGGTTTTCTCAGCGCCAAAAACCATCCAAAAGAACAACAAAAAAGCATTTAATTCTCCCCCAAATAACCCCACCGCAGTGTCCCAGCATGAAGCAATCGCAAAGCAGAAGTGAGTCCTGAGGCACCAAACCGCCCAAATTGATTTGAACATCGGGATGCGCAGCCCACTGCGAAACCCACCTGCACCATCCTGATCCAGGGTGGGGAGGGTAGAGAGGAAAGAGACCAAAAGCAGAGGATGACCTATGTTGAAGAACGCATTATTTTCATTAAACCGTTTTCTTCCCCCTTCTAGCTCTAACACCACTTCTGCCGCCTGCCTCCCCCATCCCGGCGGTGGTGCCGCAGCCCTCCCTACCACCGCAAAGCCCAGGCAGAAAGGACCGTCGAGGATTTCCCCGAAAGGCCGGCTTGGTTTCAAATAAAGCACAGGATTGCTCCGCTGAGGGCAATATCAGGGTGAGATCAAACCAGGAGACACGTTCCCCAGGTCAGCAACGCAGCAAGCGTGAGCTCACATGAGCGATAAACTGTTCAGAACAACTTGTCCCGGAGACGCTGCTGCTCCTCCGCTGCTGCCAAGGCCCATTTCTGCTTGGTTTATGCACTATGCCAATTCCTCCCATATAAGATTAAGCTGCCTCGAGGCAATTTCAACTTACACATCTGATATTTTGAGCATTTTCTATGCTCTGCAGCTCAGGAGCCGGCACAGCCCGCGTACTGCCACTTCCCCTTTTCACCTCATGTCACCCTTGCAAAGGCATTTGTTGCCATTTAAGTGCTCACACACCTTTTCTGGGACTTTGAAACATCAAAGGGATAATTCAAGGAAACAAGAGCAGAACTGAGCCATCAGTGCCATACAGCTCAACTCTGCAGGGGCATCAACCTGACAGCAAAGCACGTAGGATCCATTTGCTTAGATATGTCTACCACACTGAAGAATATTTTTTCCCCTTTTGAGGCTGTTCTGAGCTTATTAAATCCCATTAATTTATTACAAGTACCAATAACACAACCTAGAAATAAATGAGCTTTTAAGCCTAAAAGCTTAGTTTCAAGACCATCTTGGGCAGCTCCCAGTTAAAAAGGCAGATACCAAATGAAAAAAAAAAAATTTCAATAATCTAAAAGGTCTCCAAATTCCTTATTTGTTTACTTATCCAACTACACATGAATAATTTCAGTCTAGCACAGGCCTGTTCGGGTGCCAGATCTTGTCTGCAAGTCTGCTCTGTGAAAGGCAAATGTACAGTTGAATTTGGATGCTATGCAAGTATCGGCCAGATATTAGCATTAATTGCTAAACAATTTTTCCAAAAATTAGATTACATATAAAGCTCAATGGCTGCAGTTGTTGCTGGTTACTGCTGTGAAGAAAACAGTTACTAATACACAACTGGTTGGGCTTAAATTATAAATACAATTAAAATGTTGCAATTAACTAGCCAGAAAAGTAACTGGTTTATGGAGATGCCTTTTTCTGCACTAAATGACATTTCTGTATGCACCAACAAGATGGACAGATCTAAAGGGACACTTGTGTGCACAGTAACCATCATCATTGCGATTCAGCTCACCACACCAAAAAATTTTGCAGGTGCACGTCCAAAGCCATTGGTTAAACCATTCAGATGAAACACCATTGTATAACTAAGTTATAAGCAAGACTATGGAAAAGCAGGGGAGGAAAGAAACTTCCTGAGGGTTTGGCATCATTCTTACTAGTGATGGCTGAATTCATTTCACCTCATTTCCAATGTAGTCAGATATTCAAATAAAACTTGAACACCATCTGTTTGCCACGATCCACGGACAAAGATTGAAGACCAGAAATTAGGAAGATGGCAACAATTACACACAGATTCTTCCTACACAATCTGTCTGGATCAGACCACGTCTGGGATCCGCAAGAAAGGCCGTCTATCCATAACACAGAAAAAGTTTCCTCTAAACGCAAAAAACATTTATAACTGAAGCAGCGTTGGATTAGTGGAGAGAATATATTTACAAGGAAAAAAATTTCAAGAAAATTTCGCAACTGTAATTAATCTCTTCATGAAAAGAGTCCATCCTCAGGTCTCTGGACCAGCAAGGCCGGAAGCACTGGCTTTACAGCAACTAGTGAGGAATAGTTTGCAAAATGCTTCCATGCCAACCTGTGCTATAATTATACAGATCTTCACTTTACTCACTAACATCTCCAGTGTTTTTATTGTGAAATATAAGTGTTGTTCCTTGCATTTGTGAAGCTCTCAAATATCAAGGCATCTGATGAAGGTTTTTTACCAGGTCAGCAAAACACCACATTCAGGAACTCCGCTTAAGTAAATCGACTGAAAAAAATATCCAATAAAAGCACAAAAATCTAAACCAAACTTAATTGTGATAACCAAGTGTAATGATATTATAGGGCGAAGCTCTTCACAATAAATTACAACTGAAGCTTTCCTTCGCAGTATTAGTTAGGGCAGGTTTCACTCCACTTAACTCAGACAATAAGAACGAGGTACAAGTTTTCATTTAGCATAGGAAAATCTGTGGGGAACGGGAGGGCTGAGGAAACATATCCATAATTAACTCTAATTTGGAGGCACAGTTATGCTGCAAGTGTGTGTACTAATACTTATTTTCCTTCTCTCTCAAGCGTTTGTTCTCCTAGTTTTGCAACAAAGATTTGCACGTTTCCCTGAACGAGAACAAATCTGCGCAAGCCTTCGCTCAGCATTGAGACCGAACTCTATCCCCGCCAAAACTGGCACAACAGGGCACACGAGGTGCTCCATCCTATCCTTCTGCCATCATGGGACACAGGTGGGGGCCCATCAGCCCCTGCCCTCCCCCCTCCCCC
>KL269805.1:6426-16680 GCA_000699545.1 Podiceps cristatus | reverse complement strand
TCCTGCCCCAACCCTGCCCCAGCCCGGGTTCTTCTTGACCTGTGTCATTCAGTTTTTCATTGATAACCTTCAGACATAGTTCATTTTTTACCATCAGATATTGGTAGCTATATTTTTCTACTCTAAATGTACCATGCACAGGGCAAGTAAAATAGATGGTTGCTGAAGCACTCTGTGCTAGAGCACAGTGCTTTCTCTTTTGTGGAACTTATTCTCGTGTGTCATTTCATAGAGTCTGCTAGACAAAAAATAAAAAAATTAAAACTTCTGAAAGGGAAGGATTTGCCATGCACAATTTTAAGTTCATTGTTTAGTCTTACTATTTTTTAAATTGGTTTATTTTAATAATATTGGTCAGCTGAAACCAAATAGAGTGAATTTCAAACGGAGTGTGTGGCTTCCCTCTTTGATGAACAAAACTATGGTCCCTAATCTCTGCAAGGATAATACAATTGTAAAGACTTTGCCCACTTGTAGAACCAATATGGTCAGTGTTAAGGTCACTATCAATCAAGTTAGATTATTCTTTTTTCAATGACTGATGCTATCATTAGATTCTAATGTCTTTCTTCTGATGCTGCTTTAACTACTTACGCTTGTCCATCAAACAGAACAGGTTTTAATCTGCCCATGTTGGCTTTACTTTCATCTTTCTGCTTCCAGCAAGACCTATGTCCTGGCTGGGTGAGTATTAAAAATCAGCCCTACAAATGCAGGTTTGGATGTTTCCCCTTCCACCACTCTGCAGAAAAACAGAGTGGGGATGTCGTAGCCCATAGTTCCTGAAGAGGATCCTGGTTCAGACAACTTTTTCATAGCTGAGCACAGAGACACAGGGACCAGTATCCATGAATAACCCTACCAGGGTCACGGTGTACAGCCTTCATATGGTAGGCTTTGGTAGGGCCTTGATTGGTGATGAACCCATCCAGTGATGAATACAGCGCATTTGGTGAAATGTGAAATGATTTGTAAGTGCAAGGTAGAAGAAAATGTTGTTAAAGAGGAGAGCAGTGATGTCTATAACACCTTCATCTATGATTGTGGTAAAAAAAATGTTTGTGTGTGGATGTGTAAACATACAGATATAGTCAGATAGCCCTGCGGTCTGCAGACTGTTGTGGAAAGGACATCTTTGTCATCATCTGTTGAGAAACTGAAGGGTAAGGCCAAATGAAAAACCCTCATTCACTTAGGTGATGACTATGCAGTGAGAATGTGCACTTGTTTTGATAAGAATTCATTCAGTTGTGAGCGATGGGGCTGTGAAAATTTGCCTTATTACAAGGATGAGAAAATACAGTCAAAAAGTGTTTCACAGGGCCTCAGAGAGGGGAGGCGACGGGATTGAAGAGAGTTTCTGTTGCCTAGTTATTGACTTTCCAAATTCAATGTTGTGTTCCTTTTCCTCTTCATGAATGTTTTTGTTTCATATATGTGAAATTGTTGCTGTAAAATCCCTGTTTGGGGAGATATTTGATATGCTATGATTTCTGGGTGGATGTTAAAGCTGTAACATTTTTGCTAACCTTCAAAGGAATTTATCAATATTTGAACCAGGTTTTATTTGCTGTCAGCACAATTTGCCTAATAGGTTGTATGTGTATCTGTAAATAAACCTGTCCCCATAAGAAAACACATGAATGTGTTTATACTGACACAATTAGGCAGGATATGGATGAGAACAAGAGGTTGTTCCTGGCCAACATATTTACTATTTCATTTCATAAAAGGTGATATGAAGATGAGGAGAAGGGCTTTTTCAATGTCAAAGAATGACAGAAGGTAGGTAGACATGATGTGAAGAGATATTTGGGGTCTGGAGTTCAATCAGATAAAAATAAAAAGTCAAATAGTTGCGAACTGGGTTACCCAGACTGACAGCAAACCTTGGCACAGGGGAGGAGGCACAGGTTAATGGAGCGTGTGGTGCTCTATGCACTACCACCGCTTCAAAATTGCCATTCTGCGGTACTTTATCTTGGAGATTAGAAAATCAATATTTACTTAGATATACGGTGCATTGCTATCAAATAAAAGCAGAACAGTGTGGTTTCCCTCCTCAATGGGAGATGGCTAGTAATTAGTCATTTGGATGGAATCAGGGGTGGGAAATCTATGACCACAGCTTCTTCAGGCCGAGACCTGTGGATCTCCATAACCAAGTGACAGATAATAACCAAGATTCGTTTCTTTGTAGCTCATGAATCCAATTAGTAAGGAGACTGTGGCATCATCAGCATTCTTCACAGTCCAGTGCGAGGAAAATTCTGCCCTGTAGGGAAGTACCTTTTTTAAATGAAGTGCTAATAAAACACTCCATGGTAAACACATTTTCTTGCTCAGGGTATCTCAGGATAGATTAATTGGTGCTTGTATGGACTTCTAGGGCTATATACTTTTAGTACTGAGTTCACAATGGTTATCATAATCTAATCATAAAAATTTAAATTAGACTTCCAACAGTGAACATTTCAATATAAGATAGCTGGAAAATAGCTCCTCTGCAATATTCTTAATTTGCTTAAATAAATTTGTCAGAATTATATATGTGCTATGCAATTATTTTATGTAATATTTTATTACTACTTCCTTAATATATCATAGTGATATTAAGTGTATTTTTGCACATTTGTAGCTGTGCATAACAATCATAACAACCACTAAGAAATGATGTGATAGGACATTGCCTGTCAATGTACATTTCCCATTTGGAGCCAAGAGACATGGCAGCATAATGGATTTTTTCAGAGTTTAATGAGTTCCTGTGAAGTTCAAGGTAAAATGCAGAAGGACTGGCTCTTGGGAAGCTGGATCTTGCATGTAAGTGGTTTGGGCAAGGGAGAATTTTCTGTATACCTACAGAGGCAGGTTTTCTCTAATTCCTTCAAGCTCATCTGGAGAGAATGAGGTCTCAAAGGACCTTGCACAGAACTAAGTTGAGTCTGACAAAGTGAGGAGTGACAACCTATACAGCTAAATGCTATAGGCCACATAACTTTAAGTTATCTTTATGGATAGGCTACTCTGCAGAAGCCTTTTATAAGCAAAAGCAAATTAAAGGGCACATCTAGAGAGGACATATTAATGCAAATGCAGTCAGAACCAAGGTTTTGTCTGAGCATGGGATAAGCTTTAGCAGAGATATTTTGTATGGATAAGCCTTGCAATTGTTTGTGATGTAAAAGCAAAGGGAAAGCAGGCTTATCATGGAATGAGGAGCATGTAAAATGTAGGACACCGTAGACAGAAAAGCTGAAGCTCAAGCTCAACATGACCTAGCAATGTGTGCTTGCAGCCCAGAAAGCCAACCATACCCTAGGCTGCATCTGAAGAAGCGTAAACAGCAGATCAAGGGAGGTGATTCTGCCCCTTTGCTCCACTCTGGTGAGACCCCACCTGGAGTGCTGCATCCTGCTCTGGGGTCCCCAACACAAGAAGGACATGGAGCTGCTGGGATGAGTCCAGAGGACATGAAGATGATGAGAGGGCTGGAGCACCTCTGCTATGAAGACAGGTTGAGAGAGTTGAGCTTGTTCAGCCTGGAGAAGAGAAGGCTCTGGGGAGACCTTCTAGCAGCCTTCCAGTACCTCAAGGGGGCCTATAAGAAAGCTGGAGAGGGGCTTTGGACAAGGGCATGTAGCGTTAGGACAAGGGGTAATGGCTTTAAGCTGAAAGAGGGTAGATTTAGATTAGATCTAAGGAAGAAATTTTTTGGGTGGTGAGGTATTGGAAGAGGTTGCCCAGAGAAGCTGTGGATGCCCATCCCTGGCAGTGTTCAAGGCCAGATATGATGGGGCTTTGAGCAATCTGGTCTAGTGGAAGATGTCCCTGCCCATGGCAGGGGGGTTGGAACTAGATGTTCTTTAAGGTCCCTTCCAACCCAAACCATTCTATGTTTCTATGATTCTAAGCTGTAAATTCTTCAGGCACCACCACAGTAGACATGAGAAGTGCCCTTATGTATCTGCCTCCAAGAGCAGTGTCAAAAAATTCTCTCATGTCTGCAGGCTTCCGTGACAGGCTTTCCTTATTCAGAGCCTGTGCTCTTTTCACTAAAATAGCTCTTGTTTATGTGTTCAGTTCCTGATAGGCTCTGCCACATTGCATGGTGTGGAGGTGAGTCACTGGTTGGTAATTCCCGTACCCTCTGGAGTTGCTCTTCAGCCGGGAGGCACAGGGGCAACTGATGTACTGACAGTCCTCCGGCACGTGGCTGTTTGCAATGGCACATTACACTCTTTGGCCAGCACTTCTGCAATTTCACGTTTGAGCTCCTTCAAGACTCATGGGTTAACACCATCTGGTCCCAATGATTTACTGAAATCTAATTTGTCTGTTTAGTCTGAGACTTCTGTATATTTACTCCAAATTTATCTCTCTCTTCTGACCGATCTGCTGCAAAGGTGTCAGGTCTTGAAAGTTCCCCATCACCTTCAACAGTAAAAATAATGCAAGGAAATTGCAGAGCTTCTCTGTTGTTCCCTTATTGTACCCAAATGCTCCTTTTACACCTTTGCCATCAATCAGCTGTAGCAGTTCACTGGTCTGATTCTGACTTTTAATGTACTTGAAGGAATACAGCAGCTTAAGGAAAGCAAATCACTATTCAAGTTCTTTCTTAATTATCAGTGTTTCCTCTTTGCATTTGACCTGCCATGTTTTATGGGCTTTTCTGTTCTCATTATTTGAACCAGCTTCCTATTTCTTAAGTACCAGCTGTCCTGTTGAGCTACACAAGTTATTTTCTTGGTCTGCTGTTCTACAGAGTCTTTTGTTGAATCCAAAAGAGTTACGTCTGCATCACAGTGAGGTATGATTGCAGTTCATAGGTGGGTAGTTGATCTCTCCTGCTATTACTGCCTCTCCTAAATGTACAGTTTCTCTGATCTCACGTAACACTTCCTGATCACTGCCATCATCCTCATCCTGTTTGGGGTGCTGGTTGTGCAATCCATGCAGTACATGCTGCTGTCAGGGATTTGCACTTGAAAGGAGTCTATAGGACTTTTTTGTCATAATATTTTTATAGTCCTACACTTAATATTATCCATCCTACACAGGCTGCTCCCCTGCCTTTACCTCCTACCATATTCTTCCCATAAGATTGGTTACTTGATAACATGGTGTCCCTCTGGTCCTCCTCTTTCACTATGTGTCTGAGGTGCCTATTATATTAGGCTTGTATTTTGATCTGATTTTAGTTCTTCCATCTTTTTGTTTTTAGGCTTTTAGCACCAGTGTAGAAACATTTGCAAGTTCTGCCCTCACCCTGTCACCAGAAGCTGGCATGCACTGGTGAAATGGTGTTGTAAGTGGTGTAATTCACCTTCCTTACTTATTATGTTTGTGCTGCAATTATTCTACCATTTTTCTCAGAGGTACATTGAGCATAAGCCGCAACCAGCCCGTAGGTCACATAAGTCTGAAACAGGTGCTCTTATGCTGTCAGCTTTTTCTCTGCTCCCGGTGTAAGCACTCCTCCCTCATGTATTGAATTTTAGTGCCAGCAGCCTGGCTCTATTATGATTAAGGTACATGTAATTCTTCTTGTACAGGTTTCCCTAGTTCCTAAAATGCCTAAATCCCTCACTGCTATACTATCTTCTCATTCATTCGCTCACAGAGACTGTGGATGTTTGTTTGCCTGGTTCTTTGATCTCATGCCTGGAGCTGGCAGTATTTCAGAGAATGCTTTCAATAAGCTTCTGGAATTCTGTGTCTTACCTGGCATCCCAAATTAAGCCTCCAGAACACATCCCTGGACCCCCCTGCATCAATGTTGACAATATGGACTATGACAGTTCATTTTGTGCACCCCAAGTACATGTGGGAATCTCATGGGATCTGCTGAAGTTGCAATCCCTGATAGAATCATAGAATCATAGAATGTTTTGGGTTGGAAGGGACCGCTAGTGGTCATCTAGTCCAACCCCCTGCAGTGAGCAGGGACACCATTACCCAGATCAGGTTGCTCAGAGCCCCGTCCAACCTGGGCTGGAATGTTCCCAGGGATGGGGCATCCACCACCTCTCTGGGCAACCCCTTCCAGTGCTTCACCACCCTCATTGTAAACAGTTTTTTCCTTAAAATAGTGCCGTTCGACTGGACTACTCAACACTGGTGAGGCCGCACCTCAAGTGCTGTGTTCAGTTTTGGGCTCCTCACTACAAGAAGGACATCGAAGTGCTGGAGCATGTCCAGAGAAAGGCAATGAAGCTGATGAAGGGTCTGGAGGAGCAGCTGAGGGAGCTGGGGTTGTTTAGCCTGGAGAAAAGGAGGCTGAGGGGAGACCTTATTGCTCTCTACAGCTACCTCAAGGGACGTAGTAGTGATGTGGGTGCTGGTCTCTTCTCCCAAGTAACTAGCAATAAGATGACAGGAAATAGCCATTTTTTACTGAAAGAATAGGCAAGCATTGGAACAGGCTGCCCAGGGAAGTGGCAGAGTCACCATCCCTGGAGGTGTTCAATTAACATATAGACGTGGCACTTCAGGACATGGTCTAGTAGGCATGGTGGTGTTGGGTTGATGGTTGGACTTGATCTTAAAGGTCCCTTCCAACCTTAATGATTATATGATTCTACCAGGACTGTATAGGGCTCCAAATGCCACCTGCACTACATTTATATACGTGAACTTGGTGGCATGAAACAAGACAAGAAATACAGAATCTGTTTGCATGAAATATTATTATTAAATATGAATCTAGGCAGTTCAGTAGATAATCTGTGTTAATGAATATATTAAATAAATCATCAAGGAGATAAATATGAAGAGCAGAGGAGTGCAATGACCCTTTGTCTCTTCTTCTCCATGCCCTTTAAAGATGCAGCGCTCTTTCTTTGCACAGCCTTCATTAAATTAGTTCTTCATTAATTGTGAAGTTTCCTTCCTTATTGTCTGCTTCAGCCTTGTGGCTACATTACCCATAGTGCTTCCAGTGCTGACACAATCATCTAATAATAGAAATGCTGATCACTGTAATCTCAGGTGCTGAAAAAGTCCCACAGGTCAAATTCACCTTTAGTGTAACCCTAAAGTTTCCCAGGGACAAGTTTGACACCTTGCATAGCAATTCATTTAGCTATCAGCCCTGCACATTGCTACTCAAAGAGAAACCCAGTTGTTGAGATCACGGGTTAGACAAGTGTTACAGTTAAGTTGCCTGTTCTTTCTTGAGCTATGTGCTCACTATCTCCCAACTAGTATAGCTGTTCTGACATTAAAAAAGCAGCTGGAGCAGGTAGCTTTTACCATGCATCCTAATACTCTTTTTAAAAACTTCATTTATTTGCTTGGTGTCTGGTGTTGAGATAATGAGCATGCATAACAGCATGAGGATGAACCTTTTAAAGTTCATATCTGAGAAGCTTTAGACAATCAAAATGAAACATGCTTTTTTTTTTTTTTTTTTCTTTTTTTCGAATTCTGACATTATGAAAACAATCAAGTTACAAGTATATGCTGAATTATTTTTTTTTTCCCTCATACTGGTTTTAGTAGCTATATTTGATCTGAATTACAGCCTGGCATTGCTGCCTAAATTCACATAACACCAAGTTTTACTGTATTTTCATGTGTTTTGCTAAAAGAAATATTTATGGATTCATAATACAAATTTGGAGGCTAGGCACACTTTCTTCTTGATAATGGTTAAAAGGGTAATCTAAGCTAATTTTGATGGAGAAATAACATTTTCTTTAAAAAGTTGAAAGTATAGCTGTTGTCACATATGGGTGACAGTAAGGAAATTCCAAGACAAAATATCACGGGTCTGATTAACCCCTTCTTCTACTAAAAGCAAAAAAAGGGAAGGTATTAATATCTCATAATTTAGGTACCTAAAAGTTAGACTTATACAAGATTCTTAATTTGTCTGGGTAGAGAAATCAGTGCCTTCATGACTCATCTTATACGAAGATAAGCATCTAAAATAGACAAGTATTGCCCAATGGAGGTGTTATTTTTCATCCACTGACTATTCAAAATCTGGGGCAGCTGCCTCCATTTTAGATATCTAACATGTAGACTTCTGAAAAGGGGTTAGATGAAGCTAATATAGGTCCCTGAAGACACCAACAGGTCTCACAACCTCTCCCACCTCCCCAAGGTTTGGTGGCTGTGCTCAAGACTAGCTCTGGTGCAATGCAGCAAATCTGGGGTCCAGCCACCGGCCCTGCCCGCACCGTGTCGCAGCAATGCTGGGCTGTGTCTCGTCCCCACCTTGGCTCTCCCTGGTGTCACCTCGAACACGCCCATAGCTGCAGGCTTGTCTGGCCATCCCTGGGCTGTGGCTGACCCTGTTCACCATCCCCATCTCCTCTTTGTTCTTCTAGATGGGTGCTGTGGGATGATGTTCTGTTGGGAAGGGTCATCACCTTTGGCCCCCAGCTTGACTGCCTTTGTCCCACAGCTGCTACCCTACACCTGTCTTAGGTTTCCAGAACATATTCATAAGTGTGCACAATGCAAAATTCACCATTCATAGAGTAAGGAAAAGCATAACAGTACTGCTAAAATATTTAAAAATCCTAACCTTTACTCAAAGATCCAAGATTTTAAGAAAAGATTTTCAATTCTGGATGCCTAGTGCAGTATAACTTAGATATGCTTGATTAGAAATATTTAAGTCTTGTCCTTGGGAAATCTGGTCCTTGAACATGTCGCAGAAGGTGGACATCCAAAATCAAATCTCTGAAAGTATTCAGTCATTTCTGAAAAATTTTAGCCTATGGATACAGAAAGACAAAGTTGCTGTCAGTTGCAAGTGGTTAATACCTCTGAAAAAAAGGAATCACTGAGGCTGATGCTTAGATATAAATTTCTGTTCCTAAATTTAGACAGACATTTTTGAAAATGTTGGCTAATATCCATATGACCTAAATAAGTGTCCTGATTTTCAGAGATGCTGAGACTTTCGGCTTTCATTAAAATCAATACATTGAATAATAAATGCTACTGTTTCACAGAATTCTTTTAGACGCTGAACTATGTTTGACTTGATGATCTTAAAGGTCTTTTCCAACCTAAATTGTTCTATGATTCTGTGATTCTATGTGTCTGTGTCTTTAAACCTAAAGCATACAATGTGTGCTCTTTATTCACAGACATGTGAATGTGTGAGTTTTTGACTTGAATGTCTTAGACCGTGACTTATTAAATACATCTGACCTAGAGAAAATGAATGGAATCTAAGCAGAAAGACAGGAGAGAGAGAAACTATGTGGGCTGGAACTTTAATTTTCTCTCTTGTGTATCCCAAACAATACTAAACAAGGTTTTCAAATTCTTTGCTATTGATTTAGATGGAAACAGAAGCTTCACTGACTCTTTAAATGAAAAGGGGCAAAAATGAACCTTTCTTTCTCAAAAAGCTTTAACCCATTACCTATGTAATGTATAGAGTTAGAAGTCCTTACAGTACTAATTGTGTGTATATACAGTGGAAACAGTATAGACTAGACAATAGGAGGCATTTCTTTACCGAGAGGGTGGTCAAACCCTGGAACAGGCTTCCTAGAAGGTGGTCGATGCCGCAAGCCTGTCAGTGTTTAAAAGACATTTGGACACTGCCCTTAATAACATGCTTTAATTTGGTCAACCCTGAAGTGGTCAGGCAGTTGGACTAGATAGTTATTGTAGGTCCCTTCCAACTGGGTAAGTCTATTCTACTCTACTCTACTCTAGGACTGAAAGAATATACACATCTTTGTAATCTAGCTTTTCTTTTCAGTTTATTATCTAAATGAAAAAGAAAAACCACCTTAAATTTACCATATTTTTCAACACCAAGTGAAGGTCTGAAGTTGAAATGCTGAGACACCCTTATTGTTACAATGCAGACATGAACAGTGACACTTCCATATTTGTAATATTCAATTTTTGCTAGATAAACACTAAAAGAAAACAGAAGACAAAAACATCTGTTACAGCCTAGGGACATACACCGAAGCTGCTCAGTGTTACTGCTGGCACATCAACTAATCATACAGACATTGTTAAAACAAAGATTGTTTTTTAATCCTATAGAAGCATAGTATAATAAAAGCTTAAATAGCCTGCAAACATATTTGACATTGACATACAATGCCAATAAATAAAAGCTGTACAATAGGCTGAGAGCTGCAGATGGATGAGCAGAAATGGAACTCATTGTAGTTTTCTATCAGCCACCTGCTATTTTTGAAGAAGAAAACAATAAAAATGACCTAGGGTTTTATTTTCTGTGGCAAAATAAGTCTTTGGACTTTT
>KL269804.1:2039-29417 GCA_000699545.1 Podiceps cristatus | reverse complement strand
ATAATAATAATAATAATAATAATAATAAATATTCTCAGGCTGAGATACTGACCTCTAAGAAAGGTTGAAGAGATGAGAGAAAGTTAAAACTATGTTGATATTTGTTCACATAGCACAAACAATTCATATAGTTTGAGAAAATACACTGAAGTTTAAACACTTATTGTAAGCTGTTACACTGTTTTAAATTGAGGCTGTTCACATATTGTCTTCTTTTAAAATGGAATGATGTATTTTTTAAAATTTCAGTAAGTCTGAATGTTTCATTTCTCAGCCAGAATTGTTAACCAGGAAGATATGATACAATCTGCTAAATCTCAAGAGTGCTAAGATATGAAGGGCCTTTAGCAGTGGTACAGGTAATTAAGTTTGTTATGATTTTCTATATATTCTGCGGCAGAAAACCTGATTGTTCTTTTGGCAAGGGGCCATGTCTGTTCGTCTTCAAAGATGACCTGTTTTACATTTTAAAATAAATATTATTTAAAGTTGGAGATAATTTTATTTTAATAGAGCCCAATACCAATGTATGTTCATTATATACAGCAATTATTTTTTTTGCTAATGTACTACTGTATTGAAAGCTTGTGTGATTTTTTAATACATATTCAAAAGATGAAAATACTAAAGGCAGGTACTTAGCTGATGTTAACTAAGATGACAGATCCTGTGGAGCTATATTAACATGTTGGCATATTAATAGCCTGGAATTCTTTGACTGACTGTAGTAAAGGGAAGATTTGGGTTTGAAAAAGAAGAGAACTTAGCAAAATTTTTTTCTCATTTTTAGTATTTCTCATCAATTTCCATGAGAAATTACAAGAAACAATGTCTGTGGGAGTTCTCCACAGGATTCTTACTAGTTGACAGGTGAAGGAGAATGTTGTTTTGGAAGGATCATGGGGTTAGGGCTCCACATTTATTTGGTGCTGGAGAGACTACAAACCCTTTGTACCACTGTCTGGGGACTGTTCCACACTGAATTACAACTACACTGTGGATCTAAAAAATGCCTCAGGTGTTTAATTCCTCTAGCTACTCGAAGGAGCTAATCTGAAACTCTTATTAGTCAGCCCAAAGGTGATTTAGAATCACAGAATCCCTTGGTTGGAAAAGACCTTTAAGATCATCAAGTCCAAAGTCCAACCGTGCCTGACCACTACTAAACCACGTTTCTACGAACCTCATCTACCCGTCTTTTAAATCCCTCCGGGGATGGTAACTCAACCGCCTCCCTGGGCAGCCTGTTCCAGGGCCTGACAACCCTTTCAGTGAAGAAATGAATTAATCAGAAATATACACACCTCCGATCTTAAAGCCTTGATAGTTTCAGACAGTATTCAAAATATAACAATTCTCAATGCCATTAATCCACAAATGCTCACATATCTGGTTCTAGCCAACAGATCAAACCATTTTCTCCCTCAAGAAACTGTCAGAGCTGAACCCCCAAGAAAGCCATAACCACATACATCTCTCTGCTCCGTGAGATTCACTCCTAACATTATTTTACAAGCTATTAGACTGAACAGGCAAACAGATGACTGCAGCCATGTAGCTGCTTTACTGCACATACAGCTGGTTTACCAGCTAAATAATATGAAAAGTATCTGACCAATTCTCATGTAGATGCTTTGTTAATTTATATACACAAATTGGATTTCTGGGAAATGAATCCTGTTGTTCATTTTGAAATGATACTTTGTTTTATCAGTTATAGTATTCAAGGCTTCAACTCTAATAAATATTAAAAATAAGCCAAACAAACTATCACTCGGTGTACTGTATTATTAATCTTTAGTCATTTCATCATGTTTGTACAATCAATTAAAATAAGGCAATAATCAAATTAAATTTATCTACAACCTATAACAACTAGTTTTCCATAGCACTGAATAACACATGTGCACTACCTTAGCCTAATGAAGAATGTAAAAAGTAGTATTAATATGGTACTTTCAAGAAAAAGGTGTGAGCTTCCCACGGATTCATCAATTATTACATTACCACATACTGCCTGAGAGTTTAGCAGTCATGCATTTAATGATGGGCATTTTAAGGCATTAATGCTGGGCAATTTTCTCTAAGTTCTTTTCAGGACAAATCTCCTTAAGCTCATAATATCTTAACACCTTCCAAGAACAAAAGTCGAACATTCTAAGACAGCAGTGTTAATATAGTCCATGTATAACACACTTCCGATGACCGTGAATTGTACGAGACCCCAGGAGAAAACAGATTACACATCTGCTTAGTTGCAGACCCAAGGTGCGGAGACATGCTGCTGCAGGCAGTTGTGAGCTTACTCTGCCATGCTCCATACCAACTCAAAACATACATTACTGGGGCTTAATGCAGCCGTGACTGCAAGCTACCAAGCCTTGCTGAGGGCTAAGATCAACCAGATCAGGATCGCTAAGGGGACTATACGGGACCAGAGTAGTGGAAGAGGGAGCGCCTGCCTGGGCCAAGGGCACACAAGCCGACAAGCCCTGGACCTCTCATCTTGCAAACTGTTCCTCCCAGTACTTCCCCCTTGCCCTTGCAAATGCTCTGCTGGCAGACCTGCCAGAGGAGCTACTGAACAACATCCACGTCGAGAAGTGCCTTGCAGCTCAGAAAAGGGCACGCATCCATGGCCTGCTCCTGCAAATGAGAGAGGGCACTCCCAAAGAAGAGACTAAGGGAGAGAAGGGAAAGCCTTCTGTCTCGGATGTAAGCTCATGACCACATCCCAGATCTCAGAAATCAATGAGAGATGTGCGATGCATGTGTGAAATGGAAAGAGGAGAGAACCTGAATGCTCGCTAGGGAAGAATTTTTGACTATTTACCTTCTAAACTCGTTAGCATTTATCCAGTTTCACACAGCTGTGACCGCTATGGAAAAGGGACCATCGCAAAGATTTAACATTAAGGCTCTTTCAGGGAAACATAGCAAACACAGAAAAGTAATCTCCACCAATATCAATGCACGTATCTGCAAAAAGGAGAAAGAACCCTTATGGAAAGACATGCCTGTGCCAGTGCTCAAGCCTTCTTTGTAGCACGAGGGAACAAATAAAGAATTCCTTTATTGTAATAGTCTGCTGCTCTTTAAAAATTACAGTATTAGGGTAGCGTGTATAATACATAAGGCTATCTAAAAAGAATGCATAAAGAAGTAAGGGATTGTGTTTGATTATATAAAACAAAAGTAGTGATGGATTACACTGCACTCATCAATATCAGCACAATGTAAAGGACTTGAAATCAATGATTTGATTTTTAGCAAGATGCAGAGAGTTTGTACATGGTTAGCCAGAAGTATTGTACTTTACATAAATGCTTTACAAATGGTGACACAGTAATTACAGCACTGGGAAATGGCTACTATCTATCCGCTCTGCATTTTACAGACTAAATAGAAATTTCATGCATATTGAATACACTTGTGTTAGCTCAATTCATTTTTTCAATATCATTTTATAAGGTAAGAATAATATAAACTCTAAATTGCTATTCAAATGTTACATCTATTTTATCTTGAGTTACATTTTTAATAAAATGCAACTTTACTTGAAGCATACATAATGTTTGCATAATCTATGGAAGAAAATTGTCACTCTAGGAATTTATAATTTGCTTATTTCTTACAAAACCTTCTTTTGATGTATTCTGCAGACTGATGGGGTTTCAGTGTATTTATACAGATATAAAAATATTTTCTGTGGTTGCGTATTTGCTCCTTTGAGCAGACTTCTTTATAGTTTGCAATATATTTTCATATAGTTTGCAAAAATAAGTTTACGATTTATCTGCAGTTCAAAAAATTCATTTCAAATCTTCTTTGATACAACACACTTCCAATTTTTGTTGTGACACAGATTATGTAAATTTGCTTGACAAAGAGTATGCAAACTGATTTTAAAGTAGGAAGTTCAGCTGACAGTACCTAGGCTTCTGCATTAAATCAAAAGGATTGTGGGTTTTTTTAGTCTCACGATGGACACTGATTACTCAGGGGTTTTTTTGGATTAATGGGGAGACTCCCACTGGGCATTTCCTAGTGATGCATTCAGCAATGGTACTGAACCACTGTTGTGTCCCCATTAGTGTCACACATCCTTTTCATTTACTGACAAGCTGTCAAGGATCTGATGTCATGGGACCTTGGAATATGATTAAAGGTTTGGTGGTTTTTTTTGGTTTTTTTTTTTTTTTTTTTTTTTTAATTAAGCTCTTTCCAGTTCCTGATACCCATGTGGAGTTTATGTCAAGTGAGTTAAAGCCTTAAAACAGTCTGGAGACAGTCAGTACTTTGCCTCTCAACTAGGTAGGGCTGCATATCCAACATACCCACTGGGAACAGGAGAGGTTCACACTCAGATGCTGTTTTCAGAGGAATCTCATATGCTGCTCACCAGTGCAGGATTCCCCTCTAAGAAATAAAGGAGCCGAGCAGGAAATGCTTTGCTCTATGAAACCCCCCATTCCCAAGCCCATGGGATCAGGAGGCCACAAGGAACAGCCTACACCAGTGAGTGGGGTTTTTTGTTGGTTTTTGTTTGTTTGTTTGTTTTTGTTTGGGGTTTTTTTTGCTTTTGTTTGTTGGGGGGGGGGTTGGGCTATATGTATTTTTTTGAGAGAGAGAGTTCTTCCACATACAGCTACTGAATCTGTGGATGCAAGGAGTGGACTTCAATAGGTGAGGTCCCTGAAAAGCTGTCTGGTTTTCTTACAGGCCAGTGCCCCACACATCCTTGTCTGATGGGAAAAACATATAAAGATGTGGTAGCACCAATCAAAAAATTGCTGTGTAACTGCAAGAAAAACCTCCAAATACAAATTAAATGTGATTCTAAGGCTCACGACTAGGAGCCTCTGTTGGTGCTCAGGGTTTTTCCGCAGCTTTGGAAAAGCTGAAGCCAGGCAGCAGCTCTCCCGGTTTCATGCTTCAGTTCAGCACGTGGAGGGCTGTCACAACCCCCCCAAGGACAGCGGTGGTCCCGCACAGACGATGCTGGGGGAGAGCTGTGGCAGGCAGTGGCATCCTTGCCTTCAACCCGAACAAAGAGGTTCCGCTAGGAAAACTGAATGGAGACATCTTGTGCCCAGAAGAAGTGTAGCAGAAACCCCACCCTCAGGGGTAAAGCAAGAAACTTCCAGGGAAAATTCCCCCACCTAAGGTCAGTGGAATGAACACAAATGCAGCAGATATTTACCGGACCACTGGGGACACATGAATGTTTCTCACACCACAGACACCAAAAAAATACAGTCCCTGTGGCTTTAGTAAAAAAATGAAGAGGTCCATGAAGAGAGCAAAACTTCCAGTGAACAGGAGTAGTTGGTCACTTTCAAAAATAGTATTTTTTAAAAATGTGTGAACATAATAAATGTGAATATTTCAATTCCCAGGATTATTCTGCGAATACTTTTTATGATGAGTGATAAAATGTTCCAACTTGGCTACGACTGTACTAAACTACTGTAATGGGATTCTGTACTTTAACTTGAAATGGGACTGTATCCCAGTTTTGACAGCATGCTTTATTATCAATAGCTGACTTTGAAATGCTGCCATGACCTCTGTAAATTATATAAATCAGGATATAAGAGGCCAACAGTGTTAGTGTTCTTTAACCTGAAACAATGTCATTTCCTGTGTTTTGACACAGGCCAGGCTCATCACTGCAGTTCATCCTGAGCAGTAACTTTGCAGGCAGCCTCTCAGGCATAAGCGTCACTGCTGCGGGACCGTCCTGTGCGGCATGGAGGAGGGCAGCAGACTCTAACCCTTCATTGCTGGCTCAAACTGTTATCTCATTAAGTCAAAGGCAGAATTCCCAGTGATGATTATTGGGTCAGAATTAGGCCAAACTCCTTCATCTTGTTTTTTCTAGCCTTTACTCCTTCTACTGGATTCTACAATATAATGCCTTAAAATCAAGAAGAACTTTCTGGCTGAAATATGAAGCTTACTAGATGGCTTTAAAAACCGTAAGGTTTTCTTGCAGGTGGCAAAATATTCCAGGTTGAATCTACATTATCTACATTTTCCCTTTTGTATTAAAAACCTACAAAAATATCCCCTTAAATTAATGTCTTCCAATCACATGTTACCAGACCTATCTGTTTTGGAAAACGATACCTTTTCATTACCAAACCAAGTTTGTGGTTTTTTTATAGGATGAGAGCTGCATTTCCCCCATCAGCTCTAATGTTTCCATTGTGTAAGAGGTTTATCCTGATCCAGTTTCGCCCTGGGCTCTACGTCTCCCCCAGCACGTTCAGGTTAGTGCAAATGTTCTTTGTGCTGGCTTTAGTTGGAGCAGTGTACAGCATGTGCTGCAGCAGTATACATATTTAAACAGGCTGTTCCTTTACAAGCACATGTTCAAAAGATTTTATTTAATCAAATTTTAAATAGGAAATTACTTGTCTGACTTCACATCAGAATTTTTTTTTTTCCCTACTGCTCCAGATTGGATTATTAGGACTTCACTACTAAATGGTCAGCAGTGTGTCTGAGTCACTAGTCTTAATTTTGGGCTATAAATATCACATGATGATTTATTACTTGGCAGTTTCAATACCGCAATGGCAAATTCTCTTTAATCTCTTTAATTTGAGATGAACAGCAAACAGTTTTGAAAGCTGAGAATTTTTGAGGTTTTCTGTGCAAATAATGGCTAAGCCTTGGGATGCACAACAGGGAATTTCACCCCCTTCATCATCTGATTTGAATGTACCTACTTGCCAGCAATTCAGAGGGTTTTTCATTCCCCATACTAATCTAGTCCTGCTTATCTTTTTGAATTAACTGTGGACAACAATTCAATGGTAAATGGGCTAAAACTGGTATTTTGAGAATGTTTAATGACTTTTACAATGAAATTGAATGAAGTTTGAAAGAGTAGTTATTACTCTAGTGTGCTACCTGGATCATCACTGTTTAACATTCATGCTTCATCTGGACTTCAGATCAGAGTTTATGATCTGCACAGTGCCAGAAATCATACTATCTGCTTATTCAAAAATAGAAATTTCCTCACCAGAATATACAGTTATTGCTTTCACTGCTTCCAAAATGCTAATTATGTTTCTTCTAAACAGAACCAGACAACCGGGTCTCACCCCTTTCTGGGGAACGCTGCTACCCAGGTAGGTTGCTGGTGCAAATCCTATCTAGATCAAGCAAATGCATCCTTTCAGAAAGCATTAATATAGGAAATGGACTTAAATCTTACTGAAGACTAATTTGCAAACTTGACAGAAGTGTTTATTTAGAAGATGAACAAACTCTAATGTGATACCAGATACCTCAAGACATAAAAAAAAAAAAAATAAAATTCTCTTAATTTCAAAATATCACTTAGTCATTCAAAGTTTGGTTGGTTTTAATGGTATTTTATTTCAGAAGTAATTCAAATTTGGCTTGATAAACTATTAGACATCCACAGAAGAACAAGCATGATAAGGGGGCTGGGAGACTGATTAAAGACAGCCTAAATAATGTTAGAAAATCTTTAATCCTGAAAGACAGCAAGACAAGGACAGAAAACATTTTTCTGATTGATATTCAGGAATCAGAACTAGGAATAGAGTTGTAATTCAGAAAAAGAAAAGCTTCTGATACAACTATACATGAGGAGTAGTTAATTGAGGCAACTGAAGGAAACTGGACTAAAAACGGTATTAGAAGAGGTGCTGTAGGACCCTGTACCCAGCTGAGTTTTCCATCTCTGAGAACTATGATGAAGACCCTTAATAATCTATAATTTAGAGACTTTGCTCTGTTTGCACAGATTCTTGCTCCACACTCCAGCATGTCATACAGAAACAAAAAGGTTGCTGACTTCACTGTTCTGCAAATTATATCCAGTTCCTGTGTTTGGGGCTAGCAGATGGCAGAATCTGCACAACACCCTGAAACACCTCTGAAAGTTGTCAACTGTCCTGCCCATCCTGGAAACTATTAAATTTCAGGATAATATTACTTGATGTCTTTAAGGAGTGAAGGGCAGAAATAAACACTCTTAAAATCCCATAGACAGGAGACACTGTGGATGCAAATCAGATGCAAAATCACCTGCTGAAGAATAACGTGCCTAATCTTTGAACTCTTCTTAAGGAAGATATTTAAATACGTGCAGAATCATCAGCTGGTTTAAGTTGTTAGAAGTACCTTGATCTCAAGGCAGCCAGCTCTAGCCCTATAAATTCATGATCCTGTTCATATGTCACATACTTCAGCCTGAAGTTCTGTTCTTCCTGTAGTAAATGGAGAATAGAGTAGAGAGCATTTGTACTGTGCTCTCTGTTACTGTAAAATTAAACTGTGCTTTCTTTCAGGGTATTGTTTTGATCCTAAATTTCTCAGCTGTTACATTCTGATGGCATATCTGCTGGCTTCAGGCACAACAGTGCTCTTTTAAGGCGTATTATTATACCTTAAAATGGACAATGAAGGAATAGAAAACCTCGAAATGCATACCTAGTATACTCGGGGCATTTTCTCCCTAACAGCAAAGACAAAATGCCCCCAAGAAATATTGGTTCAAGAGAGAGATGGAGGGAAAACAAACCAAAGCAATTTTTTCCTCCTTTAAAAGAACAGCAATTGCTTAGGCTTTCCTCATGAACCATAAACAAGGCAAGGTGGCAGCAGGAAGAAACAGAAACTGGAGTTTTATTTGTCAGTGACTTTCAATTCTATTTCCACTGCCAAACAGCTGTGCTAGCTGCCTTTCACTTGTTAGATGCAATGAGAGATGACAGAGGGTTTCTTACAGCCTATAAGACTGCAGTAGTTCATAACCTTACCTTAATTAACCTGGAATAAATTACCTGTGGAATAAACAGGGTCCTAGATTTGCTTTTACTATCTTCCTTCCTTGGAGAAATGTGGGGTTTTTCCTCCAGATATCCCTATGTGCAAACATGTGACTTCGCACAGCTGGAGCTCTGGGTATTACTAAAAGCTTAAAACAAAGCAGTGCAGCAAATGCTTCAAAACAGAGTGGACTAAATACTCTATTTAGTTCCTCACTCTTCTGCTTTCCCTGGTGAGCAGGAAAAGGCTCACGAGGAGGAGGAGGAACGGTATGCAGAGGTACCGTGCAGCACAGCGCAGCACGGGCTGGGGGCATGAACAGCACTGTCACTTAGCTGTGACTGGTCCCTGTTCCCTTCTGTGGCACGAAGCCTGACTCGCAGGTGACCGTTTTCCTTAGGCTTGCAAGATTGTTTCCATAACTTGCAGCAAAACGGCATTAGCATTTTAAACTGAGCTTCCACTAAGTTATACGAGTTATCTATTTTGAAGTAATTTGAAGGACCTTTCATTGTTAACTCCTCTTAATTAATTTTGGCTTGATGGTGTTTTGGGGGCAATTTGCCTTAGCCTTCACATTTATCCTACGACTACTTGGCACGACCGAGGTATTACAGCTCTTAAGTGAATTTCTTGTCAGAAGGATCTAAATCACACAGCTCATGAGAGTTACTTGAGGAGGATCAGTTTTACTCTCCATTTAGCTTCGCCTCTAAACACTGGGTACCAGCCTGATGCTTGCAAATGGCTTTCACAGAAGTAGGCATTATGAGTGTGGAATCAAAGTATCTACCTGCAGTCTGCTCTTTGCAGGAAGCAAGAATTATGTTCTGCTTCATGTGTTTAGTAAACCATTTTTAATTGGAAGCTTCTCTTTTTTATAGTTTTTGCCATCACATACCAAGTTGCCCTTCATTCATGCTCTTTGTGGTCTATGTTGTTCCTGTTTGGGGCCATTCAACTTTATGATATTTCTGATTTTAAAAAGTCCATTTTATTGAAACGTGAGAAATGCTGGTGATTGGGAATTCATTGGAAAATTAGATCAATGAATTTCAGTTTAGGGATTTTTTCAAAACACATCTCACTAATACATGTACACATCAAATTGCTCCGGTGGAAAAGTAATTAGATAAATTATTTCTGATAAAGTTAGTAAAAATTGTTCTGTTGTAGTAAGAGCATTCAAAGGGCACATATTACTCATAATATTTTTAATAGAAAGTTGGTAAAAGCACCTTACCCTTCAGTGATCTACAATGCAGTCTCTGATGACTGTTTATACAAAACTACTGCACAGTTAGGCCCCAAATGTCTTTATCTTGATCTCTCCAGTGTTTAATTTCCCCTTAACAGAATAGCACATTGGCAGGCTTTATACCCTAAGTAACTAAAATGCTTTTACCTTTTAATTTTGTCTAAATGGTGCTAAAGAGATCAAAAATGCGCTGTAATTTACATTTCTTTGGTGAAATGGTAAAATTACATTTCCCCAATTGCCTTATTACCTCTTTGAGGGTACCAAAGATAGTAGCAAAGTTGTTCAGTCACAGAGGTGGCACTCAGTCTGTTATTCCTCTAGCCACTGTTCTGATTAGCATCAGGAGAAATTCCTACAGGGAATTCTGGTCATGCAGAAAGTCATTTACACAACTTGGAAAAACCTCCTGCCTTGTATGGATCTGAGCAGGAGAGCTGGTGGTACTGGGAACTCAGTCACCTCAGGTCTAGGAGTGAAAATCTGAAGGAACTGAAATCCCTTTTCCTTTACACCTCAAACTGTCATATAAATGCCGACGTTGAAGAAGGATTAGGAATAATTACACTCTTCTTCTCATATGCATTTCAGTTTATATTGTGTAATGAAGGACACTAAAATGACACATAATACCTTAGCCTTGTGTCAGTAGATTATAAAATAGATTTAATCAGGGATAGAGAGGTGAGGAAACCTTTTTCTTTCTACCCTCCCCCTGCAATGTTCTCTCTTCCTATCTCCTTCTCAGAGGCTCCCTCTCAACTATCTTCTGATCCCTTTTGCACAGAGCAGAGGCTGCAGGGAATGTCCCTGTCCCCCAGATAAATGCTTAGCAAAGTGTGCCCATGAGATAACAGTGTGACACCACCACGAGTCCAAAGTAACTCATCTCCAAATCCAGTTCTGTCAGCATTGATCAAAATCTCTACTTTTCACCCTGATTATTTAGGTTTCTTTGGCTTTCTTTGCTCCCATGTCTCTTCTCAAACTGTATCTCTATAACAGAAGCCAAAGCCAGAAATTGGCAGCAGTGGAACTACCACCCGCTTCTCCTCACAAGTGCTGAAGGCTCTCTGGCAGGGTTGGCTTATGCTCCTGCTGGCAGAGGCTCATCTCTATTTACCAGCCCAAACAACAAACAAAGCTTTGAAACCACTGATTTTTCTGAAAAAAAAAAACCAAAAACCAAAAACAACCTTATATAAGGGCTTAAATTGTTACTATGCTCTTTTGTGGACAGAATGCGGCATTTACCCTAAGGGCAATAAAGGAATTTATAGGCTCTCTAAAAATGGAGCTGGAGATAAAATGTCTTGTGCAACAAAGGTTGTAGAAAAATGGCTATGCAAGGCAGTGGGATGGGGCTGAGGCATGACGGAGAGGTTTCTGTAGGCAGGAAGATGGAAGACACTGAAAATGCAGTATTTCTGCGAGCTAGGATCATCTGTGAGGAAAGTGAAGATGTGTGGCGATGAGAAGTTGATGAGCGTGGCTGACAGCCAGCAGATATTATGATCTCAGAATATTGATGTTTTGTACTAATAATTACAAAATCAGCAGCTGTACAATTACATATTTGGATAAATACAAGTGTAAGTAACATGGCAAATGAAAATGAAGTATGATTAAAATGACAGCTCATACAGTAATATTGATGCCTAGAAAAGACAGACAAGCTGGGAGAATGATAACATAATAAAGGATAAAAGAATCTTGATATTCAAACAGAAAAAACTGATAATGAAAACATTCATGAGCAGCGAGAAAAATACATTAACTTTCCACAGCTATTGAGAGCAGATACAGATCAGACAGAAGACATTAAGAAAAAAGAAAATTTACTTGTCTGCACTTACAAAAGCATTCTGGGGCAAAAAAATATCCTTCTCATATGCCCTGAAGAAGAAATCTACAACCAGGATAATCTCATCTGATACTCCGTCTACAGCAGAAAGAGGTACTGAAGCTGTGGAGCGTCCAATCAGCCAAGAAAGCCAGGTGTTGGAATCATGTCATCTGAATGTGCTAATGAAGTAAATTTGTTATAGGTTCCCACTCGGGCACTGAAATGTGGTATTTGGCTGAGAGATGCTAGAAATCAGAAGGTTCTTATTAAAGGGAGGGAGCTTCATGAAAGAATTAGGAAGAAGTACAGAAGAAAACTGTTATTTAGATTAGATAATCATTTAGCAAAAATCATAGTAATAAAGCCCACTGAACACACAGTCATGTTCAAAGTCTGGCTCAGATGTCACAGGATGCGTTTGTTCATTGAATGTCTGCATCAACAGATACAATTTCAAAGTAGTGTTTAAAATCTGCTGCATCTGAGGGACAGCACTGGTCAGGCACTTCTTGTTATTCCATGGAGACCCACTGCTTTTGGGATGAGGCGAAAGCAGAAGCCCACCTCTGTGTGGAGCAGGCAGCCGGCCAGGGGAAAGGTAGAATCCATGCCTCTCTTTCCCAATGATCCAAAGTTTCAAGGCACGTCAGAAGGAGTGGGGTTAATATATGCCCCATCTGAGGGCTGAGTTTTTTGACCTGTACATAGGTTATACCCACAGAGGGGTGAATCTGGTACAAAGACCACAGTTATGTACACCAGAAATTTTGGTTTTGTCTATTCTGTCCAGTGGAGGAAGGCCCAAGGGTAGTTTAAAATCTGTTTTCCTTAACCCATGCTGTTTTTCTGCCTTGCCAGCAAGAAGACAGCTGTAGTCCAGCACTAGCTACGTTCTCTATGACTTTGCACAATATTCTATCAGGCTCCTCTAGAAAGATGCTTGGATTAATTTCTGTCTTACACTGGGTATGCAAAACATACAGCTTTATATAAAGTAGACTGATATCTGCTAGCGAGCAAGCCCAGGGATACCTGTGTCCATCCGACTCACAGACATGGACCCATGCCAAGAGGTGATGTCAGCACAAGCTTTCTCCAACACAACTGCCACAAAGCCTAGAGCTCTATAAAGGTGATTTTGGGCTCACACTAAACTCAGGTGCCTACCTGTGGTCTAAACATTTCCTCTAAAGGATGTTTAATGGCTAATCACCTGATGATTTCCGTAAATAGAGATCTAATGTTGGTTGTCACTGCTTGGGTGGGGCCTCATCACAACATACAGCTGTGCAGCACAGCTGGGAATGGGAAATGCCCTGCTCTTCCTTCCTTCCCACTTTTCATTGAACAGGCTGAGACATTTTTCCTTTCCTCTGAACAGAGGAGAGGCAGGACACAATGAGAATCTGTTGCTGTTCTGTCTTTTCCACGAACAGCAGGATGCTAATCCCTCTCCTAGTAAATATTCCTGTGGTTCGATCCTGCAAGGCACTGAGCAATCCCTGCTCCTCTCCACACCACCACCACCCCACTTGATGGTCCAGTAAGAGTTTAATAAGCACTTCCATCAGTGGGCTCATTTTGTGATTAAAGCTCCTGTGTATGCTTACGTGATCACGCAGTGCTAAGCAAGGTTCAGACCAAGACGCTGCTTTGCACTTCTGCCTAGAAACCTGCTGGACTGAAGCAGTGCAATTCGCAGAGCAGCTTCCCCATCCGTGCTCAAGATGTATACGGCTTGCTTTCCTCTTCTTAAATCTCTCCTAACAAAGCTTTGTTCAAAGATGATTAACAGATGTTGTCATTAAAAAGTTGGTAGTTGCCAACAAATAACACATGCGTCTGTTTGAGAAACACTGCTGTTTCCACAGCTCTCCCCAAGAAGAGGTACTTGTGGTAATTGGTAAGGCCTGTGAGAATACAACATTTAAAGTATCTTCTACCATACATAATTTCCTAAGAGAATGATGGTTTCCTGAGAATTTGTTTATCTTGTTCATATGAAATCATTTGGATAAACACACTTGATACAGAATAGACAATTAAGCTTGTTATGATTAAAGAAGTAAGCGGTGACCTTTTTAGATAACAACGAATTTGGCAAGCAAAGATGTATTTGTAACGAAAGTAAACAGAAAACCATCACCAAATAATAGATAGCCAGGTATCTTAAATGAAGACATAAAATTATTAACTGATATGCAGAACTGATTCTCAAAGGCTACAGGTTTTTACTACCTGTTGCAAGATAAGCTGAAACACACGGACAGCAATCCCCAGCCAAAAAGGAACTGGGGAAAAGGATACGTACGATGGACCTGGCTGGAATATACAAGCACAGAACCACCTCTGGTTTTATCCACCCCGGACACACTGAAACCTAAAACCTAGGAGCCAGGTCTTCCATTAGTAATTTGGAAAAGCAAACCGGGGAGGTGGCAATGTACCCTATCCAAGGGGCTCTTTTAATAGTTATGAACAGAAATGTTTTGAAGATGGTGACCTAGATATTGATGAAACTCCTGGCAATTTACTGTTAATGAAAAGGTAATTTTTTTTTTCTGGGAGGTGGAAAGGAATTAGCGTTCAGTAGGTTTTCAGAAACTGTTTAAAAGCAATCTGAGTCTTGCAATGCTCAAAGCAGGCCTCTCAACACATAAATTGTAAATATCATTTTCATACAGGTTTCAAATAAATGACAGATGTAGTACATTTTTACTTCATTCTAAATTCAGCATTTTAGAGGTTGACATTGAAATCAAAATTGAAAAAGCAAGACTGCTCTGCCAAAAAGTCTATGTCTTGAAAGGCTTTTATTCCTTTTGTTCTACTGTATGACTGCATGCTACAACATGCACTGATGAGATCGCTGGCATTTTATAGCTATCATTTACATCTCATCCAAACCGGCCGCTGTCGGTAAGAATATTCCCACTGACTTCACTAAGCTTCAAATCAAAGTTTTATTTGGGATTTAGCTTTAGCTTCAGTTCAAGTCTCAATTCACTGTGTACTTCAAACAAGCAAGGAATAGTCAGTGTTGTCATGTGCCACTTCTAAAGACAATGGTCAGATGAACTTGACAGGTTTTAAGTTTAGGAAATATGACAAATTCACAGGCTCTACAATTAGAAACACCCTCTTACAGACATGCAGCAAGAGGAAATTCAACTAATCTGATGTTTGTTTATTTCTTTAACATTGTATTAAAGCAAAGAAGCTCTGTAATGAGATTACTCCATTTTATCTCTTAATTCTATCCAGATATGCAAAACAGATTTACTGCTAGTGGCTTGTATACAGTACAGTATTTTAAAGCTAATTATGAAACAGCATTACTATTGTCACACAGTGAAATACTTATTCTTACTGTTATGAATCAAGATCATTTTCTAAAATTAATTGTAATTACCTTTTTAATTGGATATAAACTCTACTAAATTCTGAAACAGCTAGCTATATAAATATAATTCTTTTAATCCAGAATATTAGCATAAAATATTTTAATTAAATAGATTACAAAAAAGGGGAAAAATAGACATTAAGTAGTTTTCCATTATTAAAGCCAGCTGTAAGTCAAGTCATGAAAGCATTCAAGTATTTACTTTTGAACACCTGAAGTCTGCCATTGTCCATGTAAGCATGCATACACATCCTCCCAAACCAGATTAATTGTTCATTGAAGAGTAGTTAGCACCTGGTTTTTGTTTGTATTATTCCACACAGAGAAGAAAGCGTACTAAAGTATGTAACCTCACAAATCTGCAGGGCTCAAAGGATCTAGTAGTCTTTTCATTGTTTATGTACATAATACAATAAACAATAAAGTTAAGTTTTAAAATAACATTGTATCAAAGTACTTCGGTTCAAAAGCATTGGGGAGTAGATGGTGAAAATCTTTACTTGATCTGCTAGTCACAATTATTTAATAATTTAAAAAAATACCATCTGTATGTTGTCATACTTCATGTATCTTGATCATACAGCTCACCAATGCAAACTAAATTTCAGGTATTTATAACCTGGTACTGCAAACTAAACCTAACATTTTGCACACATTCCAAAATAGACGTTTAAGCTCAGTTTTCCTGAACAGCTATTTGTAATAGGAACATCAGAAGTCTTGGCTACAGACTGATCACAGCTTGTTTCCAAGTCTGTCTTGGATAGGGGATACCTTTTCCCGCTCTCCACTTAGTAGCAAAAGGGCAAGGAAGAGGCACTGGTTTATTTCAGCTGAATGAAGCTGCAGTTTATAACGTACCCGAGTCCCAGCCATCTTCATGAGCATTATGTTTCAATGCTAGTATATCTGTATTTCATATACTTGCGCATCCAAACCAAATTATATTTACACTCACTATGGTAATTAAAGCAGTTACATTTTGATAAGCTGAAATGAATCAGAACTTCCAGATCAGATAAACCACTAATACCAAGCATTTAGAAAGAAACTTCTTACTTCTTATTGACTTACTATAGTGAAGACTTAACTACATATTAAATCGCCAGTATTTTGGTGGAAGTTAAGTTAGATTCTCATGCTGATTCTACATTTAATGACATATTATCCAAGTAACTTCATAAATAAATATTGCAGAATTCATATCTGAAGGAATTTTATTTAACCAGGTCACAATTAGAAAAAAACTCAATACTTTATGTGTTTTTTCAAGAACATATACTTTCATAAGCCAACTCTGTTCATATCATCCTTCAGTATCATTATGCAACCAATAAATATTTATGTTAACACTTAGCACAGTCTATAAGGACATTAATTTTCTGTTTATTTGAAGAGCCCACACTATCTAGGAGGGCTCTTCCAGTATTTCTGTGATCCAGATTTCATTGCAGATACTATTCACTCTAAATTTAAGTCTTTTATCTGCACACCAAGTGTTAAATTACATTGGGTTACGCTCTGTATCATTCTATTTTTACTGCAGCTCTTCACAGATTAAGAATCGAATCCTTTGGATTTAGTAGGATTTTGACAGTAATTCAAACGGTGCGAGTCTTAGCTCTGTCCACCTCATTGTGACATTTATGAATTTTTAAGCTCTGCATGTGCCTATAGAAATGGTACTTACCTGCTGTGTGCATCCTGTCACCAGATCCTTGACAGCCATCCTCATCATCACAATCCCCGCTTGACTCCATCTCTTCACTTCTTCCGCCCCCGCTGCCAGCATCTTGGGAAGCCCATCTTTCCAGTTTTAATTTTGCCTTCTCAGCATCCAGCTAGAACAGAAGCAGTGAAAAACCAACAGTCAGAATACTTACATGGTTTCTACCTCTGGTGGCCAACCTGGGTTTATAAAGGAACAAGCACTTTCTCATTCACTTTCAAGAACTGCTCCTCAAGTTGGAGGTTTTTTCTAGCAGTGACATCCAAATATTTTGAAACAGCAGACTATACCATCAAATTTTCTCCACCACAAATGACCAGGGACACTTATCACCAAACTTTTAATTGAACACCACATCTACCAATATCATAACAAAGAGCTCTCGTCCTGTAGCTCTTTCTCTTGTAAACCACAGTTTGGAGAACATTGGTTAATGACGGTGCAATCTGCCAGATGTGTGAGTACTTATTTTGGGTTATTTACAACTGAAGACCACAATATACTTTACAACCTTTGAAGACTTGAGGGGTATTTGCTACTTTTCATTGTGGGCTTGGTCGCTTGGAAACCTTGGCTCCTGGACATGATTTTTAAGATGGTGTCTTTTAAGATGGTGCCATTTAAGATGCTTGCAGTAACTGCAAGTTGTTCATTAAATTTCACTTGAAATATGTTTCTTGGACTGAGTATAGAATAGGAAAGCCTTTTCTAAAATAAATCTAAATGTATCATACTAGGTCACACTTGCTATAACAACGTATTTACTCCCCAAACTCGTCTTTTTGACCTTTAGATAACTTTTTCTCCTTCTGTCACCATGAACAGTTGCCTCCTGTTAGTGCTGTGGGAATAAATGATTTTTCAGTTCACTGGTAGTTCCAAAAAATGAAAATTACCATTTCATTTTCCGTGAATCTAAACCCAGCCTATCCAAGGAACAACAAGAGCAGTACTATTTGAGATGAAATGAAGTAACTGGCTTAGACTAATACATTCTGTTAGAAGGCATTCATCAAGGAAGGACGATTCAGGAGAGACTTGAACTTGTCCCCCAACCTGAGAGGAGCACCTACTCACTGAGCTACACGGCACTGCTCCTGTTGGAGCTGTGACATTTTTGTACTACATGTCAGAACCAAGGTGCTCCATGTTCCTCGGTGGCCACCCTCCGCAACAGCTTGTATTTGTTGTTGCTAGTGCAAAGGATGTTTCAGGGCATTAGAGATGTTGGGACAGCTTCTGCAGAGAAAAGCCCCAACAGCTCAGCTTCCCCTACAGCCCAGTGACAGGGAAATATCCTGACTCAGAGTGGATTTTTTTCACAACCTGCCTAAGTTCCCTGGTTACTGTCAAGGTTCCATTCCCCCATACCTATCACCCCCATTTTGTGGGTGACTACCAATTACTTTTCTGAATCTTGTTGGAAAATTACATTGGGGCATGTTGGTTTTCTTTTTAAATGATGGAAAGAGATATTTCAGTATTTCCGATCACTTCCTTCATGCAGCTCAAACTCAACCTACAATGCATATGAACACTGTTTTGAAAGGCAGCAGTTTGTTTGTCTCCTTTTCAGAGTTACGAAAACCTTGTTGGTGTTACCTCTGCTTGTATGGTGTGGCAAGGACCGATTAGGACCTGTTATTCTACCTATGTGGAAAGATTTTAACCAAATGGAAAGACTTTGTAAATCTTCTCAAAGTTGGTCAGATTCTGGATCTACCCAAAACCCTTCATCAAAAGTACCTTCTCCCCAAATTATTGCAGATCCATTTCAGGCTTTGTGATCTGCTTTATCCCAGAGGACTGTGATTATTCTTGGTACAAAGCAAAATGTATTTTGAAATGTAGCTACTTTGAAGATTGAAGCACATTTCACACTAAAAAGGAGGTGGGCTAGGAGATGGTGGAGGAACTGGAGCACAGGGCTAATACAACTGTATTATCTGGGTTGAAAGAATGATGACAGATGCAGCAATTTCTCTGTAGTGGGAAGCTTTGCGTGATAGTCTCCTCTTCTTCAGATACTGTGAGCTGCCATCATCCACTCTGGGGCTGACAAATACTTGGATCGGTGCAGCAGAGATTCTGTTCTACGGAACAACAGACGCCAACTTCTATATGGCAGAACTCAGGAAATTTTTCACCCTTTCACTGAAAAGATCTGTTTGCTCATTCTGAAGACACAAATAACTTCACACTGCAGTGGGAAGATCAGTAAGTGGGAGGAGAGGGTATGGACTTTAGTGGGGAAGTGCATTAGACACTCTCCAATTGTTACTGCATGACTGTTTTTTATAAACAAGTTGCTTAATGTTGAGCCTCATTATTCACAGGCATAAAGACTGATGTCATGGCAATACAAAACAATGTTTTGTTAAACAATTGGAAAAATTTGCCTATGAGGGAGAAAGATAACTCAGTTCTTTCACAGATTTATTGTGTCCTGACCATACTAGAGAAAACTCATTCATTCTTAGTTATAATCCTTCAGAATGAAAAGAAATGGCTAAGTGGTGAATAGAATGGATGCAAAATTCAATAAAGGCTTTTAATGACTGTTTTCCAGTCAAAGCAGAAATGTTTACCGCCTGTTAAGGTACTCCTTCTTTTCAAAAATTTGATTTCATTCAGTGCCCATGGCTCAATCCTGACCACTGCTCAAAACACGTAAATGCTTGAACAAAATGTGCACCGCTTCCTTGGAAAAAGACGAAGAAACAAGCTCAGCTTTTCAACATGGTGGACTGCAGCATTTTACAGACTTCTGGGTTCTTAGTGCCTTCACTACAAAAAGAGAGCAGCGGTAGCCCAGATCTCCATTTCCTGCCCATATCAATGAAGGCGCACCCAGTGCTTTCTTGGCTTGCCAGTAGAGAGGGCCGTCAAATTACACAGAACCCTTGTATACAAGTTCAACATTACCACTTCAGGTCAACTCAGGCGCAGCCTACCAACCCTTTTCACCTTGCACACCCTCTCCCAACCTCTTCCAATGACTTTTCCAACTATGGCTACCATTCACCTGGAACGACAGGCTCAACTTTGTGCAGAGATAATGGTTTATCTAGAAATAAACCCATTCCAGGAGATGAAATAGCGTAGCCACTTCAGTGAGGAGCTCCACCCACACCCTGCACCCCTGTTGAGAAGGCAATGTCACCATCACATAGTGACTTGTGATCTAGCACCCTTCTCTTTTCCAAATTTTGTAGCCACTGTCACATGACTTCAGCGAGATTTTTCAGTGCGACAGCAAAGCGTACACCAGCATTTATCCATCTCCTTTTTTCATAGCATCATCAAAACCTTTCTCAAAGGCCTGAGACTGCACCGAAATAGCACAGACTGCATCAGGATGGACTAGGATGGTGGAGCTTTAGAAGGAGGTCATAATGAAAGACATTAACCTTCACTTTTTATTAAGCTCTGCTAAGTCCAAAGGATGGGTGTGGACAGGGAATGCCCATAATGCTTTTTGGCTAGGGGACTGAAAGGTCTCCAAGAGGAGCTGGAAGTCATATGAAGATTCAAGGCATCTTCAGAGACAGCCAAGATCTGTTAAAAAGCCTGAAGAATTCTTCTAGCTGCTGCCACCAACCACTAAAACTTTCTACTTTCCCACAGATGGCTGTAGAGACAATCACAGTCCCTTGCCCATATTTAACAGGGTAGATCGGGGATTGGAGTCAGTCATGGGATTGCTATTATTGCTTAAAACCCACTCTTAAGCCTTATTTTGCTGATTTATACTCCTTCTGCCGATGTATAATGCCATCCAGCCATCTCTGGCAATCTGCACAACAGATCCAGCCTGGGAGAGCAGTGTCTTGATGCTGAGAATTGATGCTTTGGTTAAACGATTGCAATGGATTTCAGGCTGAAGCTTGAACCTTTACCTTCACAAAGCAGGAGATATCTGCTGCCTAAGATTCCAGGAAATACCAGAACCTTAACAGCTTAAAAATTAAGTCTTCAATTTTTTGCCACATCTGAAAGGCAATTTTTTTATTTCTTTTTTTTACTCATGAAAAGATTCTATATATACATCAATAAGATTTGTACGGCTCAACTGAAAACTGACTCAAGTCAGGAATTTTCCCAACTGCAATAGTGTCTGGATCAGGTTAATAATCCTCTAAAGGGCGTTTGAGAAACTATACAGTTTTTCTGTGGGAAACCTTTCGTATCTGTATCTGATTCAGCTGAAAGGTAAAAATCTCATATTACTATTCAGCTCTGAGTCAGATACAGATGACTATCCTCATGCATTTTATTTATTCTGGCAAAGGTGCCAACCTTAAGTGACATTAAAAAAAAATATTCTGCCGACATATGGTTTTATGGAGAAGAAAGAAGTCATATGAGAATGGTTGTGTCTTTCTCCCCTATTAATACTTGATGATGTAGCACACGCATTCTCGGTCACATGAAAGAGTCCTTCAGACTTCAGAGGCTTCAAAGAGTATGTGACACACAACCCCTGAGCTTTCTACAATGAGTCTAACCCCAATTCTCACTCTGACCACAGATGTGTTAGAATATAAATTTATTCTTATGGTCTTTCAAGAAGGCATGTTCCAGTTGAATACTTCCACACATTAATTAAATAATAACTGGGTAGGTCCATGAAAGCTATTTGATAAAAATGCCAATTTCAATCCACTTCATTGATTAGTCTATTTTCTGAGGGGTCATATATGCACGCGGATGTGGGGATGATGCCAAGCTGTAGGAAAATAAACTAATTTCATCAGAAAATAGGTTTTAAAATTCTATTTAGCACCACAGTTTCAGGCTTTTCAGGTCAGTGAACACAACAACAAAAATCTAAGAGAAGACATTTTTTGAATAAAGCTACTTAAATGTTGTGTGCTTGGAATATTCAGAGATAAATTCCATACAATAATTGTTTCCTGAGGGATTTGTTAATTAGTTTTCTATATGATGGATTTCAGTGTGAATGCTCTTCCTCTCTGAGAAGACAGCTTTGAGATGAAATCTGACTTCCGTCCACTCATCATGAGAACACATGTAGCTCACTTGCTGGTGTTTTCACAGTGATCAAAAAAAGGCTGGTTATATACTGCATTTAGAAACCGTAAGCTAAGCATGATCTTTTCTCAAGGTACTTACAAGCAATTGCCTTTTTAAAAGTACTTTGGTGACATAAATATGATTTGCAGAGGCAAAGCATTTTGCCAGCCTATGCACAAATAACATACAAAGCCTAATCTTGAAAAGTCACATGACTCAATCCTTCCATTCATTTTTTTTCAAAAATAAAACTAAAAAATCCTTTCTAAACCATTATTAGGTCAGAAATGACTACAACTGAAAAAGACAATGCATCTTTGTTTTTAGCCTATTATATACATTTTTTGTTAGGGACTGACATAATGCTTTAGGCATAAAGCTGCATTTTACTGGTGCCTTGTGACTGAGCAGATGTTCTGTCATTTCACAAAACAACAGCAACATAACAAATTTTAGACATAACTGCCATATCTATGCGTATTCCAAGTGGGTCCTCTCCTTTGAGATAACATTTATGGTTAATTTGCCTCCACATATGCTCTTAGTTCCTTTTTGAAAGCATTTGGCAGTTGCTTTTGCTTCTTCTTTTCACATTTATCTAGCATTCATATATTACAGCATAAATAAGCAAAATAAACTTCTATTTTATCTGACATTTTCTTTGGTTTGTTCTCCCTTTGTCTCTATTTCATAGAAATCCAAAAGGACCGATGCATTATCCCCTTCTAGTTTCTTCAGAAAGTAGTCCAACTCAAGGAGGTAGTACCACTCAACTCTTAAATCTTTTTTTTTAGCTAACAAAACCAGACATCTAACCTTCTGGAGCAACTGACACCCCCAGGAGGTTTCCTTCTGCTGTATTTGTTCAGAATCTTACAATAACCTTTGCATAACACATCTTGCTTTACAAGTCACCTGAACAATATTAGAATAATTTAACTGAATAGCTATACATAATTTATGCAACATGGCTAAAGACTGAGAATGGTTTTAGAATTTTATTCACGCTTCTCCTGACTAGATCTTTTCCAACTAGGGAATTGGACTAATATTGGTAGATTCCTTTGGTTTATGTTTTTCTCTCTCGCCTAAGTACCTGGCATTTACTTACGCTGACATTCGGATCTCCTGCCTATGCCAATGCTCCTGGTGTACATACCTAGATAAACTGAAGGGGGAAGGCTCTCTTCAGGCACACGGACACATGCAGAGCGCAAGTTTCGGACTATGTGAGCCCACAAAGCGGGGACTGACAGCCTCTGCTCCTCCTCCGCGCTAGTGTATTGCCACTCAAGCTGTACACAGCATTTTGGAAGTTCTTGGGTTTTTAAAATTTATTTTATTTTGGTTTGTTTTACCGCCAAGTTTCTCAGGTCACCTGGAAGCACTTCCATAGTTGAAATGGCCCATGCCTAGAGTAACCATGCCAGGGTTATTCTAGCCCGCAACTATGCACACAGCTCTCCTTCTGGGTTTGTTCATAATGCAGCTCTCCAGTGTGACAGCTTTTAGATAAATATCACAAGTTTCTGGTCGAAGTTACCTTGCAAAGATGACAGAATATACACCTGAATGATGAATGCAATTCTGAGCACTTTAACTATCACCAGGTGTTGAAGCAGCTGCCAGCCACTGCACCTGGTCCCCTGCCCCAGCCCCACTGCTCCCACATCCACAAGCATGGAGGCAAAAGTGCTCAACCATGACAGCAGTCCTCATCGCCCTGGGGCTGGTCCTCACCTCCTCGGGAGGAAACAGAAACACTCGGAGGCAGAACAGGCTCACAAGACCCGGCAGTAGGAACACAGCAACCTAAGGATTTCTTAGGATCACTATACGTTGTGAGGGGAATGACATACATACTTCTAATGTGTTTTACCTGTTGTTTTTCATATTCTGCTTCATTCTAAAATTCTTTTGTTCAAAACATTTTAGTTATTTGACCAACTCTCCTACTGTGTTTCTGAGCATCTTCAGTATGAGCTGTACATATTTTGCAAAGGTTAGGACTTCCTTTCTGACTTTGCCCTTTTTTTCCAAGCCAAATAGCTGATGTAATTGGTGTTTGTTTTGTTTTGCTTTGCTTTTTCCCATTAAATCACTAAATTACTCCTTTCTGAAACAGCATCTGTATTCCTACAATGGATTTAGCTTCTTATGGTTTCTGCAGAAGTCTCCTGCAAGCATTCTTTTATTTTCTAGATGTAACTGTTCCTAATTTTATAGCCCTAACTTCTCTACATACACTTTCCAATCCTCTGTCCTTGAGGCTTTGTTATTTGCATAAGTCCATCTTTACCTGTGATTACTTTTTGTTCTCCTGGTTTATACAGATTGACTCGTTACCTTCTTCCTCATATTTTTATTGCCAGATGACACACCAGATACTTAAGGACCCACACTTTCATTTATCGTTCCATTTCCCCTCTGTGTCCTTCCTCCAATCTGGCTGTTTCCCTCTGACTTCCCGTATAGTCCACTGCAGATCCGTATTCCACAGAAGAGAAGCTAAAAGCAATTATTTCTCTCTCAGCTGATAACAAATGTAATAGAATTATTTCGGCAGGAATCTAAGATGGCTTTTAGAGATTCACCTTGTTACAGTGCAGGATTAATGCTTCTGTTTTTGATGTTTGTTTTTCAACTGCTTATTAAAGGTGAGTATATTTCTAGAAGAGTGCTAGCACCATGACCAGCTTAATATTCATTGAATTAAATTACACAAGCTACATATGTTCTCATATTCACTGATTAGGCTGTGAATAAGCAACAAGAATGTGCACCCACAGAATCATATCGCTATTAGCAAAAGCTTCATAATAACAGTTTGGGTAAACTGTCACCCAAAAAGTGTTAATTGTGAATGATGTAAAGTGAGCACAAATAAAAAATGACTTCTTTAGAGTTAATAATCCGTTTTAACCAAGCACAACAGCTGTTTAAAGAGAATTAACACAATCTGATTTCAATTCAGTAAGCCCAGTGGGTCAAGGAAGCAAGCAGACACCTCTCTTTGATATCATCTCTTAAGTGTTGGGCTGCTTCTTTTCAGTATTATGGGATGCGCCGAAGATTTTTCTGACCTGATGTCTGGTGTGCCTAACTTAGACACATACCTTGGGTTAGTCCCTGCCACAAGCATGAATTTCACCTTTAGACAGTTAGCTTAGGGTAGTGTTTTCCAAAAATAAAATCTGCTCTTTAATTTGCAGTACAACATGTAGAGCATATGGCTAAAAAACCTGGTGGTGTTACATTAAGCCTTTCTGCATCTTGTTAAAGTTTAAAAAAAAAAAAAAAGGTAAACAATTGTAATAAAAACGTATGGTAAACACTGTAATTATTGGTGAAGAGTATGCAGGAGCTGCTTACAAAAGATGTTTGACCCTTCAAAATAGTTCAGTTTTTGGACAGCAGCTGTTTGATAGAACAGCTTCAGAGGCAGAGGGATGCCAAAAGTACCAACAAGGTACTCGGAATGAGTGTCACCAGTCCTTGTGACATGGCCCCTTGCAAGAACAACATGAGCCGCAACATCTCTAGACACACATGCATGACGTGTGTGCATGTATTAGATGGATGACGGTGCCATCACCAGTGGGAGCTGCACTTATTTTTTCTATTACTCGCAATAATGCACTCAACCAGAAGGCACGATTCTCTGCAAGGGTAAGGGGCAGGGCGATGAACACCCCGTGTCTCTGCCACCCTGAGATACAAGGGCAGGATGCCAGACCTGGCAAGTGTTGCCTCACAAATGAGTCTGCTCGCAATACTCGCAATACTCGCAATACATTGCTCGCAATACTATTTCTCCGTACTCGGAAAGGAGGAGCTTTACGTAGGATAACTTTTGAAGAGGGTTAATAAAATGACTAGAAAAAAAATGAAGAGTCTTCTCTGAAAGACTATGGCTTGCTTTTCCTAGCACAAAGATGAGTGGGAGAATAGGATTATTGTCTATGAATATATTTGGCCTTCCCCTTAAATGTGGAGAGATCTCTGAGAATAAAACTAGCATAGAAATAAAAAGAGAGAAAACAAGCTTTTTAGCTATCAGAGTAATGAGTTTTGGTGCAGCTTCCCAAGAAGAAGATGGGGACAATAATTCTGAAGCACTTGCAAGACCTGGGTGAATAAATTTGTGAGTAAAGTTGCCTGGGATGTCAACGAGCTCTGTGTGATATTTCAGGAGGTCTCTTCTAGACTTTCATTTGGTGTGTCTCTACACTCTGTTAGTTTCTAATATTAGAAAATTGATTTGTAAAATCAAAATCACAAACCAGAACCACTCCCATTAGCCATCAGGAGTGTTACTTCCTTGCTTGTCTGATTTCTATATGGGCAAATTGTGTCCACATACCAAATTATGTCCTTTCTTTCCTCTAGGCTAAGAATGAAGCCTCTTAGCTGTGTCTGAAGTCAAAATGCGGCTCAGAAAATGTATTAATTATTGCTGGGGCTTAATGTGGTTTACAAATGTCCTGTTTAACTAGGAGCTCTGACTCATCAGGTTTTGGACTTCTAATAATAGCCAAGAACCTTCTGTCTGCTCAGACTTGGGAAGTGTGAAATGAGAAGTGCCTGCAATCAGGAGGCTGGTTGCACTCCATCAGCCCTTGAATGGCACCTTCTGATAAACTGCATGTTTTTACGGGTTAAGTGAGTAAACAGTGGCCAATCTAAATTGTCTAAGGAACAGAGCCAACCTTTCTCCTTGCTTTGTACTCAGACAGCAATTACCTTTTATATTTGCTGAAGGAAATGTTCATGACATGCTCCAGTGCATGTTAATTCTGTTTCATGTTCTTGGATAATTATCTGTTTTCAAGCTCTTATGTCGGTGAAGATCATTTTCATGGTATGAAAAGTTTGACATTTCATTGGAAAGCCTTGTGAACAATCAAAGCCTCTCATTATTTGGTAGTGTTCAATGGACCCAGGCTTTAGATTTGATGTTTCATGTTGAATCACAAGAGGAACAGTGGTCTGTTTAGTCTCCTCCACACTAAATCCCAGCAAGTTAGCACTAAAATGCTAACTAAAATGGAACAAAATATTGAAAATATGGTAAGAAGATGGATAACGATGTTTGTCATCCATTTAACATGTACTGATGTTGGGAGCTAAATCACAAATTGCTTATTACATAAGCTAACTAGCTTTAATAACACTGCAACCCAAACCCACATTTAAAAACAATCACACTGTCTCAGTGCCACCAGACTTCTCTGAAATCTTGAATATCACATTACTAAATGTGTTGTATTATTTACAAGGTGCCACAT
>JMFS01060273.1:0-16839 GCA_000699545.1 Podiceps cristatus | reverse complement strand
CCGCCCCTCAGGCTGAGTGGCCCATCTGTTTGGGTCAGGTGGAAAGAGGGAGAGCTTTTGGTGCGTGCCGTGTACTGGTGCCGTACACGACGGTCATTGAACCAGAGGAAACGCTGCAGTGATAATTGCAGTTATGGGACAGTGAGCACTCGTCCTGAGGGCTCGATAAACCCTGGCTGGAACTGAGAGGGAAGCCAATCCTCCACCCCCGCTGCCAAAAAGAAGCTCCCCCATGCACCCTCATACCTTGCCCTTACTGAAGAAGCACAACCAAAAAAAGAACAAATTTACAAAGAAAAGGGGTGGGGGAGAAGAGAACCCTTGTACCTTTTTTTTTTTTTTTTTTTTTTTTCCCCCCCCCTTTCTCCACCCCCTACCCCTTGTGGACCTAGTACTGTTTTAAGTAACTTCTGCTCTCAATGTTTCCATTCTCATTATGCAGGAAAACTAATATATTGGGGTGGAAATGAATATCCTATGGGACAAAATAATAGAACTGTTAAGGGGAAAAAGCAAACTTTTTTTTTTTTTTTTGCCTGAAAATGCCATCACATTTCTTTTCGGTGGGATTTTTTTCAGTCATCATTGTAGAGTGTAGTAATTTATCTGCATACATACTACTATTCTGAGTATCCCTTTTTTATTTCTGGAACACTTTCTTGTAGGAGAGATTCATGCTGGATGAGTCATGGAAGAAAAAATACCCCCCCGCACCCCAAATCTCACCACCTCTTTAAAGAAAACACACATTGTACAAACCAACCAACCAATCAAACCTATTTCAGCAGTTTCAGTGAAAACATTTAGTTGTCACTAGTTTGTTTTTTTAGGAGGTTATATTTTCTTCTAGATTAGGCACTGTGGAGGCCTTTCATAGCATTTCTGTTTGTCTTCATTTAAGGCAGGATGAATTGGTGATGATAAGGCTATGCTTTTAAAATGTTTTGAGAAACACAGATACTGGATTATGAGCTGTATTTTATCACCAGCCATCTACAATAAGAAAGTGTAGTTAATATATAATGGATGCTGTTATGTGACAGAAGAATTCAGCTGAGCAAGCCAGTGTATAGGATCTTGAAATCTGCAGGAGCCTTATGTTTATACTTGGAACATTACAGCCTCCTGGGCAGTGAAGTTCCTATCTTGAAGCACTGAATAATCATTAATACATGTATACATAAGAATAAAAAAAATCCCATTTGAACTTAGAGAAACTGCTCTGTGCTAGATTGTACCCTTTTAGATTCTGTTACAGAAAGTGTTCATTTAAAATATCTCTAAATATATCCTGGTTGTTGCTATAAATAAGGGATGATTTCACACACAGCCCCCTCCCCCGCCCCAAAAGACATTCCCAGTGTTACCCTTCTTGTGGGCGGCAGAATTGCTCCAAAACCTAGATCAGAATTAATTGTTTCTTGCTTCATTAGAGAAGATTAGATCACAGTTGCTTCAGCTGAAAGTCTTTTAACAGAAAGTGCGTGTGTGTGTGTGTGTGCGCGTGTGCATGCACACACAAATGTGTGTCTATATGTTTTGATTGGGGTGACTGTGGAATCTAAGTCTTCTTCCCTTTTTAACAAATATCTTCTGTTAAGAAATGAAATGAAAACTGGATTTTTAAAATTTTCATTAGCATGTCATGCCTTTGTCCTTTTTAATTTTTATAAAATATTTTAAAATAATGAGAGCCTTTGAATACAGAATTATCTTCGAGTCATATGGCTTCTACTTCTCTGTGCCAGGGTGCAAATATCCTTCCATATTATTTTGATTTTGTTTTATAGCCTGGTGGCAGTTCTAGAAATTCTTGCAATTACAAAAATGTTAATAGGGTTACAGGAATCCTTTCAAAGCTTTTGCCTCTCATTGCGCCAAAGAAGATGGTAGCACTTGAGAAACAAGAAATATATTTGGACTTGATAAAGGAGATATTTCAATTTGGTATTAGATCATGAAAAGTTCTTGAGATACAGTAGAGGTCATAAGGGCTTCCGTCTTAAAAAGGAGATATAACATGTAATATATGGCAAAGATTAGTTTTGCAGCTGAAATTGCATAGATGATTGGTAACATTCAGAGAAAATGCAGCAAAAGAGGTTGGCTAGAAATACCAAAGCCTGAAGTGTCTGAGATTTGTACTTGAATCAAATTGCTAGGGTTGAAAGTGGGAAGAAGCTTTGCACTGTTGTAGGGCTAAGTCATCATATGACAAAGCCATGCTCTGTAGGTCAGCCTGTATTCTCAGTGATTTTAATAATACATTTCTGCCAAGTCTACTTAGGGGTGAAAAAATCTAATACGTGAAGCTGCATTATTGGCATGCTTATATATTTAGACCACCTTGCCCATTTTATTGACCGCTTCTTTCAGTTCATCAGTCTGATGCTCATGAACGTGGTCCCCTCAACCATTTTTCTTTTTTTCTTTGTACATATGCACCATAAAGAATTACTCCAATCGTAAGCGTGGTATGACAGCTTAAAGATGTTGGCAAGGGTCTGGATCAAATGTGAAATAAGAAAATGCAACTGTAATTTTAAATTGAAATTGTAAGGGAGGCTTTAATGAAAGTTCAGTTACTATACACCCTTGTCTCTTGTTAACATCTATGATAATACAGTTCTGTCTCTTTTGATGCTTAAAATTATATCCATTTAAAACTTCTTTGGATTTCAAAAAAAAGGTAAGACATCTTGAGTCCTTATCTAGAGCATTTAAACAAAAGCACTTGTTCTCTCTCCATTTTTTTTTTTCATATTTTTCCCTAATTCTGCTTTGGCAAAAGTCTCAAACGTTTTAAAAAGTTGGGGTTAGACCAGTCTGTTTCTTTTTTTAATACCTCAGCTAGCTGGCGGAACCAGTTGTTTGGAAATCATGGGAAATTCTTTCATCACTATGGGATCAGGTCCTGGCTCTATTACCCCACCAACTAATTTACTCTGTTTTATAGTCCCTGCAGATTCCAGAATTTAAAACCATAATGTACCACTTGCTTTTCAAGTAAAGCTTGAAAAGCTCCTGGGGTTTGGTAATGTATAGTATCTTCATCTCTAAAGCAGTTACAGGCGATACAAAAACGAGACTTACTGGAAGTGTCTGCTAACTCTGGGTATGGCTGTTTTAAATTTTAGCATATACTTAGGATCTCAAAGGGCTTTGGCTTATGTTGGTAATTTTTATACTGTGTATTGTTTATGCGTTCTATTTATTACAATGCAAACTGTCAGTCTCTTCCCCTCTTCTCATCTTCAGAAGACAAGATAGAGCCTAAAAAGTGGGTTTATGTTAGAAAATCATCTCTGAATATTGCTTTCTTAAGAACAAAGGAAATAAGCTAGGCTTAATTTACTCTTTGATTATTACTTCGCAGTGGTTCTCTTATTTATTTACTTTTATGCTATAATTGAAAAAGCAGATGGACAGCACAGTTCATTCAAATGAAAGCCATGAAAATTTTGTCAGCTTCTTTTGTTCTTGTTGACCTTGTTTACTCAGTTTGTTTACTATGGAGTGTAGTAAGTTATGAAGGCAGAGGGAGATAATGGCCGTGTTTTCCAATACTCTTACCCATCGTTGCGCTAGGGATCAATATTGAATGAAAAAAAAAAAAAAAAGTCAAAAAAACAGAGAACCTTGGCAAGATCTGCAACTGTGAATGCACAAGGAAGGAGGAGGTGGGGAGGAAGCCAGTCTTGGCACCTCAGGCAATATCAGCGCTGCTCTTGCTAAGCCAAGTCATTTTTCAGTAGTGACCTGAGGGTCTACTGTCTCTATAGTGCTATGTTTAGCAAATTAGTTTTTGTTTGCTGGTATTTACCTGTGATAGCAAATCCACTCACCTCCTGTCAAAACCAGCCACGTATCAGGAGCATTTAGTTTGCCAGATATGTGACTATTACATAGCAAGAACACCACTCTTTTATTTTGCTGTGAGCAGCAAATTTTTCAACAGTGGAAGTTACGTGACCTTCTCTGCTTCTAGGTAGCACAGAAAAAAATAATATCTTTGTTTCATCCCTTCATGCAGCATCTGTTATTTTTGGTAGCCATTTTTATTTCTTTAAGCAGGAAAAACAAACAGGCATACATGAAGCTTTACCTAACCTCCTATTTAGCTTTGCAGTTCCTGTGTTTGTAAAGGATAAATTCTAACAAGTCAAAGAGGCTATAAAGTGGTGTGTGTGCATATGTAAAGGTATATTTAAATCCTTTCCCTTTTTGTCTGCCTCTCTGACTGAGGGCATGGTAGCCACATGAATATGGGTGCTGCAAAGCTATTATAGTGTATTATTTCTAGAATCCTTACATGCTTTTAGTACTCAAGACGTGATGTAATCATTTAGAAACATTTGTCTCGCCAATCCTGACTACGGTCTGTCTACCTTGTAAAACTGGTCATTTAGTCCTCCTCTCCACATGCAGTGCTAGGGCAGTTGCACTAACCTCCTAATAACACGTTTTGTTTCTGTTGGCTCAAATCGTAGTAGCACTGAGTATTTGGAATTTGCATGGCTCCACGCGATATGATTTTTCTGTCCCCTTTCTTTCTTTAAGAAAGGTTCTGAATTAACTGTTTCAATTGGGTTGAAGTAAAAATTTTCAATACATTTATAGATTCCCAGTGGCTTTCTCTTTGTTGTTTGTTTTAAAATCCTTTGCCCTATTTTTATTGAACATAAAAAATATCTTCTTACACAGCTACAGCTGACAAACCTACCCAGTGGTGATTAGCAGCCCACCATTTGGGTTCTGTGGGTTCAGTAGCAGCTGGGATCTGACATCTCTTTGGATATGATGTATAGAAAGTACAGTGTCTTGCAGAAACATCTATCTATGGTCAGATCCGTGTATATGAGGCAAGTATCCTTCATATTAGCATTTAGCTCTACACACGCTAACAGTGCATGCAATAGATTACCTTTTCCAGCACATGCAGGTTTTCAAGGTAAAAAGAATCTGTGGCCTTACAGAGAGACATCACTACACATAAATAGCCCACAAGGATATGCTCCTTCGTATGAATGAACTTACTGAACGTAGTAAACAAACACTGAAAGGCTGAAAACACGTTAGAAAAATGAAAGCAACATTTGAAATCTCTCTAACAGTGTAGATACAATCAAAATGTGATTGTGGGAAGCCTTAGAGTGTGGGAAATGTATACAAGCTCTGCCGGCAGAGAAAGGCAGGCAGGCAGCAGGTAAAGCGCTGTGGCGTGCTGGTGCTGCAGCAAAATGGTACTGGAAGCACCACCCTGCACAAGCACCCCCAGACGACCGAAAGAAACTGCTCCTTTGTGCCCTTAGTGACTAACTTGAAGCAAAATTGTTATCACATGCTATCAGCCGCTCATAGGGAAGAAAATTTATTTAAATAGACTGAAATTAACCTTGTGAAGGCAATGAGCGATGATGTTACACATCACTGTGGACACCCAGACAACTCTACAGATTTTAGGAGGATATTAAAAATGTGTAAAACATTAATTTATTTTTAGTGCTTATGGTTCTATGGCCTGTTTTTTTTTTTTTTTTTTTCCCAAGTTCAATAAGTTGTAAAGAATCCATGTAGTGATGAAAAGCAGCACAGAACTATCTCAGGTAGGCAATCTTTGATGATACTTAGCATTGAAAGAACAATTAATACTCCAGAAGTATCCCTCAGTTTATTCTAACAATGTTCATGTGAATTGTATAAGCTTTTTTGTGCATTTCTATTTTATTAAGGGAGTTTTTATGTTAAAAGATATGCCAGAACATTTTCAGCAATGCAGAGGTCACTTTAGATTCATCTGGAAACAGAAATAGTGCCATCTGACCTCAGTATATAGTCAAATGAATTAGAATGCTTTATATCAAATATCTGTTTGAGACTCCAGCTGAGCTAATATCTTCCAAATCACAAAGATAAGAAGAAATAATGTTCATTCTATATTCTTAGCCATTTCTAGGAAGCTCACAGTAATAGATGGCCAATGTTGTTAGAGAATGTTTAACATAATAGATAATATTTTAAGAAATCCTTTCAAGGTGTCTATGACAGGCAGATCTACAGTTTTGCAGGTTCTTCTATCTATGTAGCCAACTTCAGTTCTAGTAAATAATTTAAGGAGATGATTTTGATAGTCTATTGGTTGAGGTACTATTGATGATTTGTCTGAAAAGTTGGGCAGTCTTTGAAATCTGTTGTTACATTGTATGTGGCAACTGCTAGAACATACAAAAACAAACAAACAAAAAAAAGCTCTTGCAACTTCAAGAATCTTACAGCAAAAATTGGGTTTTCTTCACTGATATTGTTTTTACTAAGTCAGATCTGTTCCTCACAGTGAAGGAGGAAGTTTTCAGAAAGTAATTATTATTTGTAATGAACTGTGGAAAGTGTTGGACTGTATTAATAGATTTGTTTGAACTCAATTTTATTTACTGGACCTAACATGCTGAGAAACTTCCATTGCCCCCAGTAAAGTAAGAGTTTCAACTGTGCTGGAAATATTAAATCAGACCTAGTCTAATTAAGGTAACTGTCAAATAATTTGTAACAGTTGTGTTTAATATCTCCAGTAATTTCAAATGTGAATTAAATGCTGTTTAAAATTTTAAATTGAACATCAGCAGCATAGTCAAACTTTGACAGCCACTTGGGCAGGAGGTCTAGATGCAGAAGACACTGGCATGCCCAGCAGCATGGTTGCCATGCATTTCTTCCTCACCCGCCACCAGCCTGGAAGTAGAGGAGGAAGGATTTATCCTTTTGGGTTGCAGTCCCTGCTCAAACAGTTGTTCCCTGTCTCTTTGCCAGAAGAAACACTGACTGTGATGGAAACGTGAGCCTGGGCATTTGGATAACTTGAATTGTGTTGGCCCTGCGTGGGGAGCCCCACTTTGGGGAAGGTGAACCTGCAGGTGGGAATGTGCTGCCATAGGTCTCCCCATGCTAGAGGAGCTCTGCACATCTGCGGGGGAAGGCTCCATCACTTCCCTTGTCCACCTGAGCTTTGATGTTTTCCATAGAAAGGCTGAGGGATTAACAGGCAGTGGTTGTTTTTTCTTTTTTGGGTTTTCAGGAAGAGATTTGAAACCACCAACCTCTTTTCCAGAAGTCATCAAGCAGCTCTCAGCTGCAAACACAATATAGTCATTATTGCTCTTATTGATTTCTGTTACCAAGTCACCAATGCCAATAACGTTAAAATGAAATTCTTAAGTCAACTGAACTATTTAGTTCTATACATCCCTAAGTCCATATCAATTCTCATTCTTATTTTTTAAAAACGGACAAAACCCACCCACCCCCCATATGCTTTCTATTAGATTTCAGGAAAAAAACATAAAAAAAAAAAAAAAAAAAAAGCTAACATGACTGTCCTTTTTAGGTTTACATTTGCAAGGAGTTCATCCATGTGGATAGGATGGGGCCCTGCAAGCTTTCCTGATTATGTACAGGCTATGTAGAGTATCTCTTAATTCACAGTAGTCCTATTTAAATTCTATTCAGTTTCAAGGGGGCAACCTCTCAAGTGATTTGTTGAACGGGGATGCCTTTTTTGTCTCATTAAGGCACATTATTGGCAATAACATTAAAGAGATCAGGACAATTCAATGAATAGTTTAGTAGTTTATGGTGATTCTTCTCCAGTTAACAGGCTCTACACTAGTTAAGCAGAACAGCAGCAGAAAGGAAAAACTGTGGTTTGTTCTTCCCCCTACCCCCACCCCCCCCCAGCAGAGAAGGCTTAATGTTTTTCTTAGAGCATCATCTCATACAGCTCTGTTGAAGTTTATGACCACAAATCATACCAAGCTATAATTTCTGTGGGTTTGTAGCTCGGCCAGAAAAAGCTGCATGTGGGAGAAGCTCATTTCTAGTCTCCAAAAATTTAACATTGCCAATTGTGTGCCAGGAGCTGCCGAATGGACATGTATTAAAATTGTATATGGGTAAGAATTTCTAGTGACAGGGAAACTTTAATTTGTAATTAGAATGTCAGTTTGACTTTTAATGTGTCCTTTTCAGAAAGGCTAAATAACATCATACTGTTATAATAAATAGTGCATTTGATAGTGAATTGTAGGGGGAAAGAGAAAAAATCTTATACTAAACAATTTCTGATAAGAGGTAACTGCCCATGCAGTTAAAGTAAGAGCAATAACATAAGAAAATATTCTTAAATTTCCATAGAAAAAGAAAATGAAAAGGTTTCTAGTCCCCTTAGGTGTGTTATATGCATTCACTGCCTTAGATGCTTTTTAAATGTGCAGTAGCCCTCTAAGAAATAGCTCATGCCACCTTTTCCTAGTTTTCAGTGAGGAGGAGTCCTGAAATCATGTGAGTTGGCAAACCTTGCACCAAAGGGCTTTCTAGTAGTAGTCTTTGGATTTAAAAAATAAATAAATAAAAGGCTAAAACCAACTTGCTTACATCTACAGAGGAAGCTGTAGAGAAACACTGAATCATAGAATCATAGAATGTTTTGGGTTGGAAGGGACCGCTATCGGTCATCTAGTCCAACCCCCTGCAGTGAGCAGGGACACCACTACCTAGACCAGGTTGCTCAGAGCCCCGTCCAACCTGGTCTTGAATGTTTCCAGGGATGGGGCATCCACCACCTCTCTGGGCAACCCCTTCCAGTGCTTCACCACCCTCATTGTAAGGGTCTTATTGATGCAAGAAAGAGATGTGGTGGTGGGAACCAATTTCTTAGCACTTGCATGAGCAAGTGGCCTATTCAAGCCATTGGACACTGAATTATACTGACTTAGTCTGTTTTCACTATTCTTGGGTCTCCATCAGTCTTGGTGTAGTCTTAGTCTACCAGTTTAGTACCATGACCAGACTTGGCCTTGGTAATGCTCTACAAGAATCAGTGTTAAACAGTGCACAGTGGGGCAACTTAAACATGAACTCTGCATTGCTTTCTTTTGTGTCCCTGATGCAATATTATTCTATGTGTAACTTTAAATACTTCATACAAGTTCTGTTAGTATGGTTGATGCTTGACCTCAAACACAGAGATCCATTTTAGTTATACCACTTTTGGAACTGCAAATACTTATGTAGCTGAGCACCTGAGTCATTTGATGCTTTCTGTGAACTTAAATGGTAGGTTAAGTCAGAAATAAAATGCGAACTTTTTTTCACATGTGGTAGCAACAGAATCTACATAGCAACACCAAACAGCTGTATGTGCTCTAGGTCTTCTTAACCCTTTTTACGTATAATTTATCTGTCTGAAGAGTGTAATAAAGAAATCTTGACACTCCCTATTTAAACTCTTATCTTTATCTGGACAAGATTACCACATTTTCTCCCCAAGTACAAGTGAAACAGAATAGCCAGAAATACAGGTTTGTAGAGTCTTTTCTTAGACACTAAATCAAATCTTTCTGTAATGCATAAATGAAGATATGTGAAGCTTCAGACCATGTGTCTGAGTTAGAAGACTGGAAATTGTAAGCTCCCAGCCTGATGCAGATACTTAGACACAAGACCTGTGCCAGCATTGGTGGTTTGGGGCTGAAGAAGGGTGTGCAAATTTTAACTTAAATTTTGTCATGGCTTGGCCCACATCTGCTGAAATTTTCTCAGTGTTTCAGGTTAACACACCCAAACCACTCTGCGGTGAATCAGGTGATTTATGTTTATTTGGAACTCCAGATCTGTAAAATTGGCTTGAGCGTAGGCTTTGGAATGCAACCCTTATACAGGCAAGCTGTGTTTGGTTTCACGTTTCTTAGAGGCTTGCATGCAAAATTGCTTCATTGCTTGAACTGATACCTCTAATTAAACAGATACAGTGCGCTGCAATAGTTGTCCCTTAGTATTACAGCTCAAACTAATACCCAATGTAACTCTTCTTAAGTCACTGGAATTATACTAAGGGAGAAATGGCCCTCTTTTTCTTGACAAACTATCTTTTTCAGTAAGTTTATGGGGGCTTTTTGATGCTATTTCTAGATCCAAGAAGTATGTTCTTGTCTCTGAAATAATCCTATTATGCCGTATAATCCCATGTGATTTCAGTAAGACTTCTGCCTTTTCTTTCTGACTCTTTGCAGTATGCTTAAGAGTTTCATTTTCATCTCCTGTTTACAGGTTCATGATGCATTTCTCTTCTTATGTGGTGGATCTTCATGTTTTGTGGGTTTGTTTTGTTTTTAAAGAAAGTAGTGCCAAACATTAGACTATGCAAACAAATTCTTTACTGTATATGGTGATGTAAGTCAAGTATTCAGGGTTTTGATTCATCCTTTAAATTGAGCACCCCTAATAAAATTTTCATTCCTTTTTAGTAGAATAGAAATTTTCTTTGTTTAAAACTCATTGTTGTGGAACATTTGAATATTTAATCAGATGATATCATGCAAATAAGAGATAGACCCTACTTCTTCAGGCATTAATTAAAAATTAATTCATTTTTCTTGTTTCATTCTACTGATGGGAAGCATTGGAATAGTTAAATATATGCAGAGGTATTTGTAGGATTGAGGTTTGTCTGTGGTTTAGCAAATCCTTGCATTTCTATAGCAATCTGACAATTGGTTGGCTCACTTCACTGGTTTAATATAATTTCATTTTCTTGGAAATGTGCTCTAAGATTACCTCTTATGGAAAACAAAGATGATTAGAGTATGTGAGGCTCTCTCCACTCCTTAGCAGTAGAGTGGGAGGTCGGGGGCAGGGATCCAACTTGTCAACACATGGTTCCATTGAAGGCTCTTTGCACTTGCCCTGCCCTCCTAGCTTCCTAGACATTGTAAGGTTCTGATCAGATTAATATATCAAATTTATTAAAATTCAAAGGTAGTAGGGTTTGGAAGGGCTGACTTACTCATCTTTGGTAATAAAAACATATTGAGAAATCACTTGAAGTATTTGATATACAATTCAATTAAAATAAATTTCTGTTGCCTAAATTGAGTGGATTACTTTTCTATTTTAATGTGAAAAGAAAGAAAAATATTAGCAACATGTAAAATAATGTGATGCAAAGAAGTCAAATGATGGTTTTAACTTCACTCCAAATAGTTGAAGCAAAGCAATGCAATTACTTAAAAAGATCAGAGCAAATACTTCCTTATATAACATACTCAATAACATTTGGAACTACAGTAGCTAGACTTAACATTATGAAACTGCATGATTCTGATCCTTCTGATCTACATGGATTATCAGAAAACTGTGCACAGGAATTCTTCTCTTCTTGGTGCTGTATTCTATTGTTTCATGGTTACAAGGCCTAGGAGCAATGCCTTTCAAAAACTGCATTTGCTTCAGTATCTCTCAAATAACTGTGTTACCTAGCAGAACCAAAGTTGTTCTGCTTTGTTTTGTCTTTCTAACAGAGTAAAATATGTCAACAGAGACTTTTTTTTTTTTTTCTTTTTTCTGTAGTGTGACAGTTTTGGTGTGTCCAAGGGCCCAAGGCTTGATTTTTTTTGAGCACCTTAGTAATGAGGTAGATGAAAGATAGTCTTTGAATGGAATGAATTGAAATGTTTGAGGTGGGTTGTTTTTATCCTAGGCCTGTTTCTAGATATATTTGCAACCAGTTCAAGAAATGCTGAATCCTAGACCATGAATAACTGTGAAGACAAAATTGGTGAATGTCTAACCTGAGTTTGTGATTCTCAAAAAATGTAATTTTAATAGCTGTATAGGGCTATAAGTAAATATTCTGAGCAGTGTGATTGCATGAGCAGGAAGGGAGCCTCCTAAAAAAGTTATTTAATTGCTTTATATCTCTCTCCTATGTTTAGTTCCTGGGACATTTTTAGATTTCTTGATAGAGGACCAGAGCATAGCTAGGCTGACTGAAGAGCAGGCTGGGAAAGGTATTATTACTTGAGCTCTTATCATATTCCTTTTTCTTTAGAGATGGTTTTAGGCTGTTCCTGACTATATAAAAATGCAGAAGAATAGTATTTGTCCCTTCCACCATGCCTTGCCATCCATAGCCACCAATGAAATCTGAACATTGGTAAAGAGGCCATTCCTTGCCACCTTTAATAGCACCATCTTTTTTCTTTTAGAAATTCACGTGTATCAAATGATAACCAAAGATACACAAAGATACCTGCAGCCTTTCATTTACAGCTGCAAGCTGTGTGGTCAACTCAGGAAACCTTATGACAAAATCTGTGTCAGAACCTATAAAAATTTCTTTGCTTTTAGGATGAGGAAAAAGTTCTGAATTGAGTGAATAATGACGTGGATTTATCATGGAGTAATTTTATGTCACACAATAGTGAAACACTTCTGAGAAACATCTGGATAGGATACAGAAAAGCTAAAAAGCATAACTAAATCCATATAGCTTAAAGAAATATGAACATATTGTTGGGTTAGGTTTGTGTTGTTTGGCCAATAGTTTATGCTGCTTTACTGAAAACTTACATGTATGTGTGTAAATGTAACTGGATTGTGATCAATAGAATTGCCCACCAACAAGCACAATTTATATTAGCCAGGGGCAGGGATTCCCATTCATTAAATCTGTGGAGGACATGCCTTTATCTATCTCCATGGATGCAGCCTGGAGCCTCCAACATGTCATGGATTAGATAAATTGGGTCTGACATGCCTGTGTTTCTGGAAAATAGGACAAAAATTTCTTTTGTCCTTTGTGTCTTGTCTACAAAAGCTGTGGTGCTTTCCCCCACCTATAGAGAATGACAGGAGATGATTTTCCTTTCTTGAAAAACCTTCTTTATAGACACATTTTACATATGAATATAAAAAATGGACCTGCCAATATTTTCATAAGTATCCAGAGAAGGACAGTCAGCATACTAACTGCCTCGTATTCTCACTATCAAACCATTTGCCTAGATCAGCTCCATCAGGTGTAGCTTGCCAAAATTGAAGTTACCATAGCTCTTCTTTATAAGTAGCTATTTTGTTAGAACTTCTCCACTGAAAAAGAATGTATTCACTTTCTCAGAAAGACACTAGCCCTGTGGTCAAGGGATTTTTGTGGGCTGCTGGAAACCCAAGCTAAATCCTTCTTGAAGTGAATACACATTGACACAAATCTAAACCACCCCAAAAAGAGATTATTGTGCAAGTATCCCCAGTTAGTCAACAGCCCAACTATTGGGACAGTTCCCTGAGGCATCAGGGACTTACAGAGCAGGCTTCAATATGGGCCTTTGATTAAAGATGTTACCTTAATTTCTTTCATTTTTTGAAACTTTTATAAGGATTTGCTTCCATAATAATTAGGTGTGAGAGTGTAGCTTATGTATAGATCTGCAGAGAAGAAAAATTCTGATGGAACTTTGCAACACAGAAAAAAGTTAAATTTGGCAATGTTTTCTCTCTCTCCCTCTCCTGTTCACAAGCAATGGCATCTTGAAGCAAAGCATCAGCCAAAATGTCATAGAAGAACAGTTAGGATTAGTTATCCCTAACTTTGTGATTGCAGGGGTGTGCGCAACACCAAAGCCTAATTCAGGGGAGATGAGTCTTATTTCTTACTGGCATAAAACATGGTTTCAAACTGGTCTTCTATGATAGAGAACAAAGAGGCAGTTTTATAAAAGCGAATTCAGGATGTTCTGATTTGTCGTGTTTTTCTCTGCTGCAGAAAGGTCATGGCTGGGGTCTGTTAGTGAGAATGAAGGTAGCCAGCTTGTGCAGTGGAACATTTAGATATTCAGAGAGTTAGTCAAACTGTTATTTTAAGCCTTCGTGTCTTTAGAATTTGTACCTTTTTTTTTTTTTTTTTTCCCTCCTCTTTTTGGGAGCTCAGAGCATTACTCAAATGTGAATTTTCATGGAGTCTCAACAAGAAACAGGTTTTGATGGCTTTCAGCTCTGATGGTTCAACCTGCCACCATAGACCCCCAGAGGAGCTCATTGTTCCATAGAACATTTACAGGACCACCTTTCATTGACATCTTTAACAGTCTTCCCCGCTCTGATTTGTAGGAAGCTGGATTCAACTTCGACTCCATAGCATTAGTATATATGCTATAAAAAATATGTTCATGTGATCTTTGTCATAGATAGGAAAACCAATGATTTCTTCACTAGTCCTAATAAAACTTTCTTATGTATGTTTATCTGTTATATTTCATCATGGTGTGGTTTTTGCTTACACTTTTTGATATAGAGACTTACTGGCTTATGGAGTAGCTATTTTCTTGACTGTAACTGTGTCTCTGGAAGCACAATCCCTCAGATTTTGGAAGGGAATAAAAACATTTATTCATCAGGATATACTGTGAACTAAGACCTAGAAACTGTTTTCTAGTGTTATCTTATGGCACATATTTATCTCTGTTTAAAAAGAAAAAAAATTCATTTGAATTGCACAACAGCAGTATGTGATTGCGATAGTTTTTGGCAATGAAGTTAGTATATTCTATATACAATACAGTTACGCAACTATTACTTTTTAAGTATGTTATAACATGTATGTCCTATTTAAACTTTATTAAAACTAAATCTGTTTCTGGATATAGAATTTCCATAAAACATCTGTTTAATTGATTCTGGCCAACATTCAAATTTCTCCCATTGATTTCCAACATCCCATTCTTTTATTTCCATTCCTGTTCTGCCTGCTGCCTTCTTACTTCCCATTAGCTTCCCTTTATTTCCTCTGCACTTGTCCCTCTCCCAAATTTGATGCCAACTCCTTGCATCATCTTGAGGGTTTTGTACTTTATCATCATCAGCTCTCCTTTCATGATTCACCCCTTGCTGAACTCAAAACTTTGTACTGCAGTCCAGAACCTGCTGATCATTTGCATCTCCAGTCATGGTCAGCCAAAAGAAGAATGACCGATGTGTTGATCAGTACAGCAAAGGAAAAGTTCTGAGAAAGTCAGTGACGATCTGCAGTTTCTGGTGAATTCAATGACTCATCTCTTTATGCTGGAAGGCTGCTGTCTTGTTCGTGTGCATGCTTTTGTCTTACGTGCGTGCCCAACTTGCTATATTGCAGTCGCTGTAGTTAACCTTCAATTTTGGGCAACGGGGCAACAAAGCAATCTCTGATTTCACATCTCCGGAAGACAGTGTGATGTAAGCTGACCTCAAGTTTAATGCTGAAGGGAATGACTCTAATCAAATCTTCAGGTATTCAGGAGGTACTTAACAGGAGATAGGAAGATTTTTCTCTCCCCAGAGTGCAGTTGGCTTTTTTAAATTTTTTTTAATTGACTGATGCTGAAAATCCAGAGATTAGTCATTGCTGGACACAGTGCATGTGTGCTTTGAGGGGGTGTAAAATTCTGTTCTAGTAAGGCTCAAACTTAACAGTTAACTAAACATTTTATCCTCTCTTCCACTGTCTCTGTGGGGACAGTAGACTGCCAAAAACTGTCTCTTTTTTCCTTGCCTTGCTTCTCAGTACAAAGCATGGGTTGCCTGCTAGAATAACTGCAATTTTTCATCAGCCCCCTTTTCAAGAAAGTCTTGGTCACAGATTGTGCCTCAGGCTCTTGGTTTTGTTTTTTTTGTTTTGTGTTTTTTTTTTTTTTTTTTCCACAAACAGCTCTATCTCCTGAGGGCTGAACTGGTTTAGATTCATTAATATTGTGGTTTAACCCCAGCCAGCAACAAAGTACCACACAGTCGCTTGCTCACTCCACCCTGGTAGGTTAGGGGAGGGAATCAGAAGAGTAAAAATGAGAAAACTATGGGCTTGAGATAAAGATAGTTTAATAGGTAAAGCAACAGTCACTCATACAAACAAAGCAAACCAAGAATTCATTCACTATTGCCCATGGGCAGGCAGGTGTGCAGCCATCTCCAGGAAACACAGGGCTCCATCACATGTAAAGGTTACATGGCAAGACAAACTCTATAACTCTGAATGTCCCTCCTTTCCTTGAAACTATGGGCTTGAGATAAAGATAGTTTAATAGGTAAAGCAACAGTCACTCATACAAACAAAGCAAACCAAGAATTCATTCACTATTGCCCATGGGCAGGCAGGTGTGCAGCCATCTCCAGGAAACACAGGGCTCCATCACATGTAAAGGTTACATGGCAAGACAAACTCTATAACTCTGAATGTCCCTCCTTTCCTTGTTCTTCCCCCAGCTCTATATGCAGAGCATGACACCATATGGTATGGAATATCCCTCTGGCCAGCTGGGGTCAGCTGTCCCAGCCGTGTCCCCCCCAGCTCCTTGTGCAGCCTCCTTGCTGGTGGGGTGGGTGAGAAGCAGAAAAGGCCTTGGCTCTGTGCAAGCCCTGCTCAGCAGTAACTGAAACATCCCTGTGTTATCAACGCTGTTTCCAGCACAAATCCAAAACACAGCCCCATACTCACTACTATGAAGAAAATTGTCCCAGCCAAAATCAGCACATGTAGTAGTTTTATGAAAAGTAATGGATTGGGGTTTAGAGATGATCAGGACACGTGATCTAATAGGTTTTTTCTGGTCTTTACATCCTGAGAAAGAATAGTATGAAAGATATTAATATTTCCTGGTTTGGTTTAGTTTTCTTTTAGAACTTAGATATTTAATTTGGAGTAGGAAATCAGGTATTTCATTAGTGGGAAAAGTTCCCGGATCAAATGGAATTGCCTATAGGAAAAATGATGGTGTGATGTGTAATTTATCCTAACAAGTATCTTTCAAGCCACCATAAACTGAATAGTGCTTTAAGTCCAGAAGCCTGTCCTTTAGAATTCTCTTCTCTCTAATGTGTCTGCTCTCATTATCCATTTGTAAATCCTGTGCTTTTGGTTCCACTCTATTTTTTCTCCCCATTAATGTTCAGCAAGAAATAATACCAGTAACTCTTATGCCTACCTGTGAAAGACCATAAGCCTAATAGTTTTAAACATATATGTCCTGGTTTCAGCCAGGA
>JMFS01060268.1:0-17921 GCA_000699545.1 Podiceps cristatus | reverse complement strand
AACCACAGGAGCTGCTGAAGACAAAACTAACACCGTCCTGGCTGAAAGCAGGACACATAGATGATCACTCTTCATGTGAAGTAACATTAAAAGGAGATCAAAAACTGCTTTGGGGGATTTGTTCCCCCAAACATCACCAAGGCCTCTTATTCATCTTATTTTTAAGATTCAGTATTTAAATAGAACACCTTGCTCACTAAAACACTTTTAATGCAAATACCAGTTTAACTCAGTGTTTTGTAATTAAACTTCCTTTTAAAAGAAGTTTCCAAAGTTTGCATTCCTGACTTGGAAGTATATCACAACAGATTTCCCCAGCCATCTTAACACTGCCCAGGCAAGCAGGATCGTAACCAGCTACTGAACTGTCAGAGAGCAGCTCCTGATCCTTGGCTGGCACCCATGCCAGCCATGCTGGCACTTGGTTACCCAGAGCACATGTATATGTATATGGAGAGCATAGGCAAAGTACATGGGACATTGTCACAGCACTCCTACAAGCCTTGTGGGATACTAGCCCGCTACAGCGCACCCTTTGGAAAATAAAGTCACCACCCTAAGAACCAGAAATGTCAGAGGTGACAATCCTGGCACATTCAATAAGCTAACAGCTTCAGAAATCAAATTTCAATCTGGCTAAGGCGTAGTGCTCTAATTTTATCCTGCCTGTTCACTCCTAAAGAGAAAGACCGCTTGTGTCATGAGTTCAAGCTGCAAGAATAAGGTGTGCAAGCTGTCATTTCCTGTTAGCGGCATTTGGTATTTTCTAAAAAAAGACAAGGTTATGTAGCATATTACAGTATTAGTAGGAAGCTTCTGGAGCTGGTCTTGACTGCAATTTTTCCCTTGTCAGCAAGGAGCTACTAAAAGGCTTACTGTTTTAAGTGCACAACTTATATTCCTTTTATATGCAGAAATAAAAGGAAAGTTGGGGAACAGTGAGCTCTGACAAAATGTTGTTGTAAGTTGATAGCTAAGCATCAAGTAAAAGCATCACTGATCAGAAAAAACTTGTACATCTATGCTACTCTGTTAAGATGTAGGAAAAGTTCCCCTACATAACCAGGTACAGGATAAAGATTATACAAGCATCTGCTGGGGAGAAAAAGAGACAAAAAAACCCAAACAAAAAAAAACCCCACAACAAACTTCAGCCAGCAATTGAAGTTCTTCCATTAACGATGACAAAAACCCCAGAAAAAAGATTTGTTTGCAAGGTCGGTTTATAATACAGCCTGTTTGCCATAAACAGGAATAAAAGATGAAAGGTTACCTTTCTCTACTAGAGAGAAATTATCTAGTAATTGCATTAATTGGCTTCCCTTTACCATTTTTACTCAAATATAACTGAAGAGACCACTTAAGTAAACACTCCCCAAACTATATCACCTCTGTGCAGCCCTCAGTGACTCTGGACATACTCTCCCTCATACACTCTCTATTACAAAGCAGGTAAATGCACCCCCACAACTTCTCCCACATGAACCTATGCTTGAAAAAGATGCAGAGAGAAACCATAAATCCAAGTCTGTAGACAAGAAGCAAAGCACCAAGTTTCAGGCTCTGGGCTGTAGAAATACACTCAAACCATCTATAAAGACTGGCCAGTTAGTTTCTTGTACCAATCTGCTATACAGGTTTGTGCAGGGATGGAGTTTATTTCCTTCATAGCAGCCCATATGGCATTCACACACCAATGTTTTAGCTATTGCTGAGCAGTGCTTGCACAGCATCAAGGCCTTTTCTGCTTCTCAGGCTGTCCCACCAGCAAGTAGGCTGGGGGTGGGTAAGAGGCTGGGAGGCGACACTGGGACAGCTGACCCCAACTGACCGAAGGGCTATTCCATACCATATGATGTCATGCTCAGCACGTAAAATTGGAGGAAGAAGGAAGAAAGGGGGATGTTTGGAGTTACAGAATTTGTCTTCCCAAGTAACCACTACACGTGATGGAACCCTGCTTTCCTAGAGATGGCTTAACACTTGCCTGCAGATGGGAAGGGGTGAATATATTCTTGTTTTGCTTTGCTTGTGTGTGCAGCACTTTTGCTTTACCTATTAATCTGTCTTTACCTTGACCCACAAGTTCTCACTCTTACCCTTCTGATTCTCTCCCCCAACCTACTGGCAGTAGGGACAAAGCAAATGGCTGCATGCTGCTTAGCTGCTTAGTGGGATTAACCCACATCTGCGTTCACTGAAGAGACTCATTCACCTACTTTCCTCCCCTACGTGCTGTTTTCTCTCACTTCCTCTGCAGGTTAAACAGACTGGGCTGAGTAGTGAATGCTGCACTATTCACCTCTCTTACCTACAGAGAGCCTATCTGCCCACCCCCAAACACTAATATATTGCAGTTCTCGTGCACAGGAACAGCCTACCATGCAAACACAACCCCATTCTTGGATGATCCCCGAGTTTGACTGTAACAATATTATTAATCTTCAAAGCAGCACTTTCTGTGGACCTCAGGGTATTAACAAAAGATGATGGGAAAGAACAGGCTGAAGAGGACAGACAGAATCAAGCCTTTCCCCCACTCTAAACTCCAGTGGCATGGACACAAATCCTTCCCACAAATCCCCGGGATTCTTAAAGATACATTTGCATGCCAGCCTAGCCACACCCTCACACTGTACTGTCTCAAAGCCTCAGCAAACAGCTCAGGCCCTTGGAGTGCTTCAATACCCATCCTTCTAGCTAGGTTTGGGCCAATCTACAAAACACAAGGTATGTGTGCTCTGTGAGATGTTTAACACCTGGTCTCTTTAAAGGATACAGCTACTGTATTTCTTCAATCAGTGAATAAAACCTGTAAAATAATTTAGGTGTGGATGGACTTCTGGAGATCATTTAGGCTAACTTGATGCTCCAATCAGGTCTAATTAGACCAGGCTGCTCAGGGCTTTGTCCAGTTGTCTTGAACACCTCTAAAGTATGTTCTACCACCCGAGGAAAACTTGGTCCAGTATTTGACCCCTTCATGGTTTAAAAAAAGAAAGTAACTTCTTTATATCCAATCAGAACGCATCATGGCACACAAGGCTGAAATGTGCTTTGTATTTTTCTAAAGGTATCTTCTTGCTTCCTAAAACTATGGCAGTCTTCTCTGAGATGATACTAAATTAAATAGAACTCAAATTAACACAGTTAAGCATTCCAGCATGACAATCAACACTCAGACATCATACATCATTATATCAGCTACCTGTGACCAGGAAAGGAAGAAACAAATTTACTTTTAAGTCATGTTCTTCCCAGCTGTTTTAACTAGATTCATGTTACACAAAAAAACTTGCTCTTTTTTTTTGAAGATATTTTTCCAAAGTGATTGCTACCATCTGTGGTCATAACAAAAGAAGTTGTGGCTGTAAAATATTTTTCCTCAAAATACTGTTTTCTTCAGAAGCCAGGAAGAGAAATTGAATACAATACCAAAGTACCCAGTTGCATTTAGTCTAGCATACAGAATTGTGAGTAAGTGTTCAGAGTAGAATTAAGGTTGCTTGAGAAGTACCAATTCTTAAAACATACTCCCCAAACTTTGCAAGATCCTCTAGCATGCGATCTTGAATCTGTTGCATTTTTTTAAAGCCTCATTTAAAATCAAACACTTGACAAAATCTTTTTGCTGTATAAACAGATTTTTGGAGCAACCTTTTTAAACAGGAACTCCATGAACACCCAAACTCCAAGGAAAGTGAACAAGAAAAGTACGAAGGGACATTTAGCATCACTTCTTTCAGAGGTGCTTGCTATAGACTGCAGGACACCCAGAAAAGTTAACCAAGGCTTCATGATCTCTATAAAGGGGAATAATAGTTACTTTTTACTTAGAACATACAAGAAACCCTCAGCAGTTGTGGTGGGTTAACCTTGGCTGGCTGCCACATGCATGGAAGAAAGTAAGATGAAAAACCTCCTGGGTCAAGATAAAGGCAGTTTAATAAAAGAAAAGCCAGAGTCATGCACAGAAGCAAAAGAAAACAAAGATTTACTCTCTACTTTATATCAGCGGGCAGTGTCCACTTCCTGGGAAGAAGGGCCTCAGTACACATAGTGGTTGCTCTGGAAGACAAACACCTTAACAACAAATGCCCTCCCCACCCCCTTTCCTCTTAGCTTTTATTGCTGAGCACATCATACAGTATGGAATACCCATTAGTCAGTTTGAGTCAGCTGTCCTAGCTATATCCCCTCCCAGCCTCTTGCCCACCCCCCATGGTGGCCTTTGGAGGGAGGCTGAAGAAACAGCCTAGATGCTGGGCAAGCACTGCTCAGCAACAGCCAAAAAAGTTGGTGTGTTATCAACACCTTTCTAGCAATCAATACAAAGCACAGCACCCTGAGGATTGCTATGGGGAAAGTTAAGAGTTAACTCCATCCCAGCCAGACCCAATACAGCAGTTCAGTACATTTGAAGTTGAGAATAACTCACCTAGGTATCACCTGGCAATGAGAACAAGACCAAAAAGCCTATGCAATGTGTTTATTGGTGTGTCTCTTTGGTTTAACCACTGCTTAGCAGCAGAGCCCAAATGCATAAGCATGTTTCTGCTGAAGATGTAAAGGATGAACATTAAGTATGGCCTTTGCCATGTTTAAAGAAAGGGATGTTTTTGCCAACATCTACAGGTAACAGGCAACTGAACAAATATCCCATAGGTACATACTCTAATGGGAAAATCAGTCCCTATACTTAAAAGCATTGTTACTTAGTGATACACTAATTGGTTCTAGAAACTGTTGTAATTTGTGATCAAGTCCCTTAGGTTTAAATTTGTCATTCACAAGGAGCTTATATAAAATAATCACTTGGTCCCAGTTGCCACTCACTGTCATGTTTTGACTCCACCTGCAAGTCTGGCTGCATTCAAAAATAGTAGGTTACACACAACACATCACTTCCATCTTCTTTTGCAGAAATACTGCCTTTAATCCTAGTAATGAAGTCCTGTATGATGAAGCTTTATCTGTTTTCATTCAAGCACTTCAGTAAAATTGCATTACAGATTCTTGTTCCCTCCTTCTTAAAAAGGAGGTAGTACAGAAGAAGAGTATGGCAATCAATATCCAAATGTGGAATCTCACTTTCCTTTCTCACCCATGAGGGATAATTTCCTATTCCTCATCAATATATCCATTTTCTTACACAAAATCAGAACTAGGCATAGCTTTGAGAAACAGAACTGCTCTTTTAGCAAATCACAGCTGCAAAGTTAGTTGCTTGGCAACACTGCCTCTAAGTATCACACACCGCTGTCCCCAGCTCCACTCTAACAGGGACTGAGTGACAATCTCTATCCCTTTTTCCTCCATGGTCTACTGGAAGTAAATACTTTTCCTCAAGAGAGAGAAGGGGCAATTGACCACCTAGGTTTACCGAGACAGGCAGTACATCGACCTGTGCAGTTTTCACCTCCTCCATAAAACTTATCACCATTTCCCTAAGTTACAGAATTAGTGCCTTCTATATCCACATCTACCACATACTTGCAGCACTAGGATGTCCTCTGAAGCTCCAAGCTCTTCCTTCTCTTCAGATGGTGACCTCAGGACACAAAAGCATCTAGCTCCTCTGGTCAGGGGAACACAGATCTACTCATAAATCCTTTGGATAAGCTGGAAACAAAGCAGGAACTCAGGTTCTCTAGATTGGGTCAAGTATCATAACACCAAGTAGAAATTCCATGACTGTATATACTCAGACATACATATTTATCACCTACTGGAAAGCAATAGGTGATTAAGACAAGAGACTGGAGGATAAAGGTTAACATTATACCATGTAATCAGTCTACTGAAAACTGATGAATATTAAATAGGATCCATTCAAATTTAAGTTTGCCAAGTTTTCACAAAGAAAATTAAAGTTTTGTGTGAATGGTTTTTTGTGAGGCAATTCAAGAGAAAAATGTAAAAAGAGTGATATTGCTCAAGCTCTCAGAAGACATTAATCAGATAAGAGGTCAGAATGGGAGGAGAACAGGAATCTGTAGTAGTTTGTTTTGCCCCACTCTTCCAGGGGACTTCATTTGTAGTCATAATACAGAGCTCCAACCAGCAGTTGGAAAACACAGGGAGATTTCTGACACAAAAGACCCCAGTTCTAAGTAACTTTCTGCCTGCTCTGTCAGTTTAAGTGGCGAAGGTATTCTCCTAGCTAGATTTAAACAGCATTTCAGTCAAAAGATATCAGTAACCTTCCTATGTAGCCCCTCAATTCCCACTTGCTTCAAATGGCCAGATTTGGTCCTTTTTACCTCTAGATGCACAAACCACAGCAAGATTTCCTCTATCACCTGTTTCATGAAGACTCTACTACATTTTGTATGTACTGCTGTTTAATCACTTTCTCATAAAGAGGACCTCAAACAAAGAATCTACTTTTTATCTACATAGATGCTTGCACTGGAAAAATAAAAACTTACACAGTATCCGCAGTGGGATTCCACATGGGCTTACAAGTGATGCAGCAGCTGAACAGAATCTGAAGTAGCTGAGATTAGAAGGGACCCTTAGAGATCAGCTAGTCCAAACCCCCTGCTCAGAGCAAACTACAGCAGGTTGTTTAGGGCTGTTCCCAGTCAGGTTTTGAGTTAGTATCTCCAGGGATGGAGACTCCACAGCCTTCCTGGGTAACCTGCTCCAACATTCAATCTCTCTCAGAGTAAATAGAAGTGTATTCTTCAGTTTCAGCAGAATGTCACGTGTTTCAATTTGTGTTCATTGCCTCTTAGTCCCATCATTGGATACCAAAGACAAGTCTTCCTTAGTCATTTTTGCTCCCTGCCACCAGGTATTTATACACATTGATAAGATCTCCCCAAAAGCCTGCTCTCCTCCAGCCTAAACAATCCCAGCTCTCTTACCCTCTCCTTGTATGTCAGACACACCAACCTCTTCATTTTAGTGCCCCTTTGCTGGACTTGCTCCAGTCTGTCCATGTTTCTCTTGTACTTCTCAGGCCTAGAACTGGACACAGTGATGTAGTCTCATCAGTGCTGAGGAAGAGGAGAAGGAACGCTTCCCCCAGCCACTGATGATGTTCTTCCTGAAATTCAGTCCAAAGTGTTGCTGGTCATCTTTGTGGCAAGGGTGCATTAGTGGCTCATGACCAATTCATGATCCACAAGACCCCAGCATCTCTTCTGCACCCCCAGCATCCCCTCCCCAGGGGCAGGGCTTCACATTTCCCTTTGTTAAACTTCACGCAGTTTCTGCTGGCCCATTTCTCCAGCCTGACATTTTTTCTGCTCTGAGTAGAACATCTATCTGGTGTACCAACCACTCCTCCTACTTTTGTATCACCTTGAGCTTGCAGAGGGCACAGTCTGTCCTATCAGACAGGGCCATTAATAGAGATGTTGAACAGTGTTGGCTTCAGTATCAGCCCCTGAGGTATGCTGCTAGTGCCCGGCCTCCAGCTCAACTTTAAGCTGCTGATCACAACTGCAGCTGAGCCTAGCATTTCAGCCAATACCCACCTCACCACCTGTTTATCCAGAGTGCCCTTCATCACGTTATCAGTGAGCACCTTACAAGTCAGAGATTCAAAGGCCTCACTAGAGTCAAGGTAAAAAAATACCCATTGCTCTCATCCACCAAGCTAGTCATTTGGCTTGATCACTGCAGAAGGCTACCAGGTTGGTCACACATGATACCCACTTTGTAAATCCACCCTAACTATTCCCAGTCATCATCTCCTTCATATGTTTTCAGGATTATTTGCTCTGTCACCTTCCCAGGGATTGAGGAAAGCTGACTGGTCTGTGGTTCCCTAGATGTTCCTTCTTGACCTTTTCAGAAACAGAAGTAACATTTGCTTTCTTCCAGTCCTCAAGACTCTCCCCTAGTCACTCTGACCTTACAGTTATTGTGAGTGACCTGACAATGACGCTGGCCAGCTCTGTCTGCACTCACAGATGCATCCCAGAGCCCACAGACTTCTGTACATCCCATTTCTGTAAGCACTCCCAAACCTGATCCTCCTCTACTACAAAGAGTAAGCCCTCCTTGTTCCAGACTGTCCCACTGGTCTCAGGGACCTTTTGGGTCACTACAACCCCAGACAATGCTACAGGCTTGGGGAGGAGTGGCTGGAAAGCTGCCAGGCAGAAAAGGACCTGCCAGTATCGGTCAACAGCCGGCTGAACATGAGCCAGCAGTGTGCCCAGGTGGCCAAGAAGGCCAAACAGCATCCTGGCCTGCACCAGGAATAGCGTGACCAGCAGGGTTAGAGAAGTGATTGTCCCCCTGTACTCAGCACTGGTGAGGCCACACCTCGAGTGCTGTGTTCAGTTTTGGGCACTGCAGTATAGGAATAACACTGAGATGCTGGAGAGGGTCCAAAGAAGGACAACGAAGCTGGTGAAGGGTCTTGAGAGCAAGTCCTATGAGGAGCGGCTGAGGGACTTGGGGGTGTTCAGCCTAGAGAAAAGGAGGCTGAGGGGAGACCTTCTCACTCTCTACAACTACCTGAAAGGAGGTTATAGTGAGGTGGGTGTGGGTCTCTTTTCCCAAGTAACAGGCAAGAGGACAACAGGAAATGGCCTAAAGTTATGCCAGGGGAGGTTTAGATTGGATATTAGGAAACATTTCTTTACTGAAAGGGTTGTCAGGCCCTGGAACAGGCTGCCCAGGGAGGCAGTGGAGTCACCATCCCTGGAGATATTTAAAAGCCAGGTAGATGAGGTGTTTAGGGACCTGGTTTAGTAGTGGTTGGGCACGGTTGGATTCAATGATCTTAAAGGTCCTTTCCAACCAAGGGATTCTATGAATCCCTGAAGGCAAACCTTACTAGTAAAGACCAAGGTGAAGAAGGCATGGAACTCCTCAGCCTCTCTCACATCCCTTATCACCAGATCCGCTACTCCATTTAGCAGCATGTCCACATTTTCTCCAGTTGTCTTTTCGCTGCTGCTAATCTGTAAAATCTCTTGTTGCCATTCACATATCCCTTGTCAGATTCAACTCCACATGGACATTGTCTTTCATACCTAAATCCATCCTTGCCTGCTTGGACAGTCTCTCCGCATTCCCTGTGGGTCACCTGTCTCTGCTTCCACCTCTTACATGTTTCCTTTCTATGTCCAAGTTTTGTTGGGAGTTCCCTGTTCATTTAAGCAGACCCCTGCTGCCTTCGTGCAATTTCCTGCTCATCAGGACATGCTGCACTGGAGCTTAAAGAAGTGACTCTTGGGGGAAAAAATAACCAGGCAATTCTCCTGGACCTCTCTGTTCTCTAGAACTCTCTCCCAAATGATTCTTCCAAGCAGACCCTTGAACAGGCCAAAGTCTTCTCTCCTGAAGATTATGGTTGTGATTCTACTCCACTTTGATCGCTCCCCTCTTCAGATCCTACACTCTTGCACTTCACAGCCACTGCAGCCAAGACTACTCCTAACCTTTACATCCTCAGCCTGTTCTTCCTTGTTTGTAACAGGTCCATCAGGTTCATCTGAGCATCCTCCTCTGTCCTCAACCACTTGTGTTGATAAGTGGTCATCAGTGCACACCAGAAGCCTCCTAGATTGCTTGTTCCCTGCTGTGCTGCCCCTCCAGTAATTATCAGGCTGGTTCAAGTCCCCTGTGAGCATCAGGGTCAGTGAATGTTAGGCTTGAGTTGTCTGAGGAAGAACTCACTACTACTACTACTTCCTGATCCGGTGGTCTGAAGCATGTACCCACACCATTACCCATGATGCCCTTTAATCCTGACACATAGGCTCTCAACTGGCTCATTAGCCATCTCTAGGCAAAGCTGCATGCAGCCCTGCTGCTCTCTCAGAAAATGGCAATTTCCCCTTGCCACCATCCCAGCCTGCCCTTCCTAAAGCACCTGTACCTATCTATTGCAGTCCTCCAGTTGTGAGAGCTATCCCTCTCTGTGATGTCAATAAAATCATAGGTCAGTCTTCACTCATTCTCACTCTTCCATAATATCTGAAAACAATTTGTTATTGATAGTACAGTGAAGATGGATTCAACTAGTCTTGGGTTCAACATTATTACTCTTCAAGAACCTCAACATGAGAATAAGATATCACTGAACAACTTTAACTGTTCACAAGGAAAATCCATTAAGTCTTAGGGAATGTAGCGGTGGCCATGAGAGAGCAATACAAAGCATGTAAGTTCCTAATGTAAAGCTGAATTGTGTTCAAATGAACCTTAGTGACCCAGTCTACAACAATGTGACACCTGAGCTAAATTAACTGCTGACTACTCCCTGAATAATGGCTGACAATTGACTCTTTCTTAAATCCTATAGGAATCACGGTTTAAAGAGGGAGTCACCCCTCCAGGAAGAGGTACCTCCCTAAAAGTCTAGTTATCACACACATGTATCTAATTGCTTCCTCTGTATTGTTGGCAAGGACTTCTTAAGGCTGCAGCACAGTTGCTTTATCTTTACAGCATTAGGACCAAAAAGTGCAAATTCACAAGACATCAGTTTCAGTTCCACAAAAGGAGATACAGGAACAAAGCAAAGATCAACAGCTGGTATCAATAGCATCCCGCAGTGGCATCTTTTTCATGTCACTAAAGAGTGGCAGAACTACAGCTCAGGTACCATTAGGAGACACACAGCAGTAGCCCCTCACCAAAAGAACCAGGGTGTCTCGCACTTCAAAAGGCAAGAGTATGGTCTCATCAATACTAATAATCACTCTTCAGGAAGTGTCTCACCTTTATCACCTACTCCAAGGAAACACTTTAGATTGCCAAGGCCTGTACTTCTGAATACATGGCAGCAAACCAAGGACATAAGGATTTCTGCATCTGTATAATCCACCTCAGAGAACCTAAACAGTTCCACCATAATAAGAAAAAAAAAAGTCTCACAAATATTTTCACTAGTAGTCACAGAAAAATTTAGGTTGAAAGGGACCTTCAGAGGTCATCTAGCCCAGCCTCCTGTCAAAGCAATGCTAACTTCAAAGCTACATCATGCCACTTTAGATCTCATCCAATCAAGTTTGGTAAAGTCCTGAAGAAAGAAGACTGCACCCACAAGTACCATTTTAAGGGCTTTGGTAAAAAGCCCTCAGGCTGTGCACACAATTTCAGCAGCAGGAACCTGTATTTGCAAACAACTCTGTTCTATTACAAGCTAAACAGATCTCCTGTGACTTATTTCAGAATATTTTTCTTCACATAAGAGTCAGGAGATGGAAACAAAACCCTTCCTTACAGGCAGAAAAAACACCACTGAAGTCACCCAATACTGCAACACCCTGGTCACTTACAAGTTTTAAGCTAAAGCTGCCACGTTCCTCTTTTCCCAGCAAGAGAGGTACTTCCGAAGAACTCTTTTCTTGGGCGAGAGGATTAATTGTAGCTCTCAGGGTCACAACAGCAATTAATTCCTAGCAAAGTTTCAGTCTCCTACATCCACTGTCAGCAACAGGTAAAACAGAACAAAACCAGAGCATTGGGATAGTTTTATTTAGTAGCAGGGAATCGGCGGGGGGGGGGGAAGAAATCCTGATGATACAGTGTCAGGGGAGACCAAAGGGAGTTTCTGATCTCTTAAGGTTTTTGAAGGCACTATCTTTCCCAAAGAGGCCAGAAAAATAACAGTGTAAGTACCAGATGATCACTAGGCTTTCCAGTGATAAAGTTCCTTAGTATTATTAGAGGTCAAGATATATCATTTCAATTGCTGAACTTAAGCAAGACCCAGCCTGAATCAAAACAGTTTGCCCTCATTATTACTTGTAGAAGGATATTGCAAAGCCTCACTGGACAGCTAGAAGCCTCCAAATGTTCTATCTGTAGATTATTATTGTAGTCTGTTATGCTCATACAATCTTTACCAGTCTGATCTCACAGCGGCAATATCAACCTTGCAACAACATCACACAGAGAAGTACTAGAAATGTCTTGATCCAAGTAACTTTGAACTCACATCCAATATTTGCAACTATTCTCTAGCAAAAGGCATCCTTAAAGCAGTAATTAGCTACTGGTTGGTTACTACTCCGCGTTTGAACTTCAGTATAGGGCTAGTAGCTGCACTTGAACTGATGTGTAAAATGACCTCAAACATAATCCAACTGTGTTCCTTCTCCCCCAGTGTCTTACTTGAGTAGTTTCTCTATCTTAGGAGGAGGACAGGGAAGATCTTCACCCAAGGAGGTACAGCAGCCAGTGCCTTGTCCTAGAGCAAGCTAATACTGTTGATGAGCTCTTGCAAAGGTTTCTTACACTGACAGTCGGAGGCAAAAGCTGAAGCCTTGAACAGGCTGAAGGCAGTGGGCTAGAAGAGTTACCCATCTGCTTTAGGTTAATTCCTAAGGAAGAAGTACACTATTTATTAAAGTATACAGGCAAGATTAACACAGCAAGAAGATCAGCCATCTAAGCAAGTCAACAGCAAAAGCAGCTTCACAAAAAGTGATGTTCATACACATTTAAGTTGGTGTCTCAGACATAAAAGAGATCATATGCAAGACTTAATTGTCTATAAAAAAAACTGAGTCTGAACAGCTATAAACATATCTGGAACATTCCCGATTTGTTTCAATAGCTAGTTTGCCCATTTCAATTCAAAATAGACTTTTTCTCCCCCACTGCTAAGAGACTGTTTGAGATTGGCAAGCCGTTAGGGAAGGTAAAGTTAGATTTACTTGAAGCCAAAACTGTAATAATTGGTTCCAGCTACACAAATTTCAGTACTACAATCTTTCCTGTTAAGTCTCTCCACACACTCCTAAGAGCCTGTACCTGCCACTCTTCAGACAAAAAACACCAAGTTTTCAGTCATACAGAGACCTTCAGAGACTGTACAGTACAACTATAAATACCGAAAAGTATTTTCATTAATATTATAACCAAAGTAAACCAATTTTAATCTGGTCGAACAAGCAACAGTGTCAATGTCACTCTTTGTACTAGGATTCTGGTAAGAGATCATTTAACCAGGCTGCAAGCACTACCAGGCATGAAGTGAATAAACATTAAAACAACAACCCACCCAAAAACACCAGAAAAAACCCCACACACCCAAAAAAAGCCCCCACACATACACCCCCCTCAAAAAAACCCTACACACCCAAAAAAACAGAACACCACCCCTGACACAGAAACGCATTCACCTTTTCTGAAGACATCTGCAATTGTCTATACAAAGGTCTGCAAGCTTCCAATTATGTATTTTAACTTTGTCACAGTTAAAAACAATTCTAAAGCAGATGACAACTGGGGTAATTGCCTTCTTGACAGAGAGATGAATTTTACAAGCAGCCTTCAGTAGTCAATTCACTTGTACTAAAGCCAACATCTAAATGCAAGCGTAACAAACAGAAGAGGTACATTAGGGAACATTCACACTGGTTTCAAACCCAACTTTTGTTCATACATCATTAAGAACAGTAATTGGAGTCTTATGGTTCACATTTGCAGAGATGGTCACACTAGACCAAGATCGACTGCCTTCAGTTTACTTCACAGGCCTGCTTGCTCAGATGGCTAGTCCTTCCAAACTGCTGAATATCTTGTCCCTTTCTGAGAAAAAGCATCTCCTCCCATGCTTCATCACACTCTGCAACTTCCAAGTACTTGATTCAGTATTGTTTAATATCAGCACCAAAATACCACCAGCCTTGCTGCCAAGCAATAACACAAGCCTAGGAGACTGCTAACGTGTAATAACTAGATCCTAAGTACATAGGAAAAGCCTTTTATAGCCCCTATAGTCAAAGGGTTGCTGACTGAAGTTAACAGGTTTTGATTTTGGCTCCATTTATCAGATCTCTACAAGGTGTTATGGCTTAAGAGATTCAAATACCAGCATTAGAACAATAAAAATGCATTCCGTCTCCCTCTACAGTGAAAGGGGGGAAGGGGAAGTCACTTTACAACAGCTTTCAGCACAAGACAGATGGACAGATCTTTAGATATTTCTTTCTCAAAGATCCTTTCAATTCATTCTAGCTTTACCTAGTTATACACACAAAAGGAGCACAAAGGAATTTCAGTCGCTTATCTCTTTCTAATATAGTCCACCTGAATTTTTGAAACAGTAGTAGAACTACTTCCCAGTAGCGTAACACTGGGAAGACATCTACTGCCTTATGTAGATGGCTGTTCAGCTAGGGATGCAAAGAACAATCAGTACACAGACAAGCACCGCTTTGTTGAGTGTCATTCCCACCTCCTCACTCCTCCAAAAATCTCAGTGATTGCAAAGACAGTTCCAGAACCTTTGATTTTTATGTTTCTTCCCCACAGAGGTGTCACCTAGTCCTTCCAGCAGCTATAAGACTTGCAGTTTGAAGGTGACATATGGCAACTACAGTATGTCTCTAGAGCAGGTAGTTTCCAACGCATTTCAGTAATAACAGTCATATTCCTAGCAGCTATTTTAACAGTTAAAAGGCAAACACAGGATAAAAAGCACTTCCAGAAACTGTTGCCAGTCAGCAATCCTAATTATTGCTTAATGCTTACTCTGGCAGATGTGTCCTCAGCTGTATTCTCCACCCTCCAAAAGGCTTCCAGAACAAAGCTGTCTAACGTATCTGTATAACTCGTACTTGAAAAAGTAGGCCAGAAACCAAAGGATGGCTTTATTCCTGATACAAGACCACTACTAATAATAGCAAGATTATTTTGAGGAAGTCCAAAATGTAGCTTTTTTAATTCTTACATGGAGCAAGTATGCAATAATATAGGAAAGGTGCATGCTTGAAACTTCCTCACAAGCAATGCAGATGGTGGTCATATACTAAGAGAAAGGAGAGCTAATTCAGTAATTTAGGAGTAGGACAGCAGTAAGTTCAGATGATCTTTTGATGCAAGAAGCACCAACAGAGAAGCCTTAATGATGTGAAGAAAGAGTTCAATAGTGGCATTACAGTAGATATGATCAAAGAAATTATAAAAATGCAAATAGGATGACATTAAATTTTTCAGGGTCAAAAGGATATTTATAAGATTTTAAATAATATCTACCTACCTAAGAATTCCCAGAGCTTCAAGGAGTAGCAGTTAAAACAGAAACACAAATACAGTCCGCAAGATTTCAACATCCCTTGGATGTAACTATCTGAACAGAAGCCTAGGGGAAATATAATACCCAAGGTTTAAAAGAGACTGTAACACCTACAGTGAGAGGAAGGAATTAGTGATGACAGCCTCTTAGCTTTGGTTAAGAACCCATGCTGAATCTGAGCTGATGTCAGCTATCTGAAAGACCATACTGAAAACAACGGGTTTAAGTATTGCCAGAGTGAGACCCAAGATACAACTGCAAGTCAGTTACCACAACCTCAGTTAATCACAAAGATAATGTTACCCAACAATTAGGTGAACAGGAAGCAAGCAACAAAACAGAACTCACGGGATCCTACTGAGCCACAGAAAGGTGGACAACAAAAGAGCAAAGCTCACACAATAGAGGAAAGCAACAGAAACTGAGGGGGACAGGATTTCAAAGAAAAAAAGAATCAATTACATTAACAAAAGGCAGAATGTATGTTCTGAGCTAGGACTGACAGCAGAGAATTCCTGAATATTTTGTCATAAATGGTTTCACATTCATGTCTGCAGAACCCAGGAAGAAGAGAATCTCTAGTGGAATTGGCAATAGGGAACTCCAGACTGAAATGACAAACACATCCAGAGATAAAAGGGATGATGTTAGTGATGCAAGAGGTGGAGGAGGACTGTCACAGTCTGGGGAAAGCCACACAGACAGCTCACAGACACTAGTTAGCTAATAGAGCCATGTTAAAAACTGCTGCCTCAGACATCACTGCATACCAGGACTAGCAAAACTACAACTTTGGCAGACACCAGGAAGTCATTAGCACTCAAATGCCAAGTGTGAAACATATTAGGAAAAAAACATCTGGCTGTAACTGAAAGAAGTATTCTTCACTTTTCCTCTTTTTTGGTCAACAAGAAGTTTCAAAGACTGATACAACAAGGAAGAGTTGAACAGTGGCATTACATGCTCATGATAAGCTTGCTTTTCAACTGAAAAACTGACCACGTCTTTTCTTCTGAGCCACATGTCTTCTGGAAGTATACAGAAATCTAGACTTCAGGGTATAGCAGAGGCATTTCAACACTGTTCACACAACACTCCCTCCTAGAAGGAAACTTCATAAACATGAGGCAAGAAATTTACAGAGTCCATATATGACCATATCTCAGTCAAGTGCCTCTAGAATGGATGAAACTAAAGTAAGTTTATCATTCCATATTCTCTCCTCCAGCATAAGAAAACCATATACTTAAGTACAGGAATACAGGCAAAGGCAGATGGCACTCTGAAGCTAATACAATAAAAGATTTAAAATAAGAATTGCCAGAACAGGATGAGGCAAGCGCAAATTAAACTTGAAAGAAGAAAGAGAATTTTAAAACATAAACAATTCCCTCAATATTGTAAGGTCACGTTGCATCACACAGTGTTTTAATGTCAGCTTTCCTGGAGGACAGGGTGAAAGCAAGCCATGCCTCTGGCATGCAGAGAGACAGCAAGGGAGAAGTGGGGTTGAGCAGAAGAGAAAACAGATAAGCCTTCAGAAGTACACTCGGATTTCAGGAAGGTAGCTAAGTAAAATAATTTACTAGAAAGAACCTGAATTACAGGTACCAGCAGAAGACAGACTGGTCAAGAAATTGGTAAGTACTCCAGAACCTAAACAGAAAAAAAATCAAAGTCAAGATACATCAAAGCTTGAACTTATCAAAGAAAGCTCTTGTGAAAGAAGTATCAAAGAAAAGAACAGTGAAAAAAGATAGTAACACAAATATAAGGAGGGAGTTGAAAGCATCAGCACTGCTGAACTGAAGCAGCAAAAGATATCAAGAACTATGGAGACTTACAAACAATGTGTTGATCAGGTGATGGTTAGAAAGAGGGAACTCGAAAGGTGAGACAAAAATTAGTTGAAGAATTCCAGACTCTGATCTTGAGCAACCCAGCTCCAAGGCCTACACTATGGAACAACACACATAAGGAATTCCGTAAGCAAGAAACTCAGAGTAGCATTCAGCATGGAAATCTCAAGTGCCAGTAATGCACAAAACACACAAGCATGATTTTTTCATAAAATCACCAGTTACGACGAGTCTTTTACACAGGAGTCTGGGGGCCAAGAATAGCTGTGCTAGAAAACTATTAAGAGTTACTTGCAAAATATAAAGATTGATGATCCTTGATGTAATCCATATTATATACTTCTTAGGGTTACATACTAGGAAAACAAAGTTTTATTTCCACGTTTCTGATGTACCAAACAACTGCATCGTGCAAGGCACAGCACAATTTACATCCATGGCGAAAAAAAATCCATGTGTGGACTGGAAAGGGAAATTACAAACATAGCACCATTTTTGGTTGCTCAAACTAGATCACCATACTTAACCTTCAGTTGAGGTGAAGAAGGACTGAACAAGGCAGTTCTCGAGCTAATCATATGCTGTGAACGCCTGGTTGTTACTCAGGAAGTCTTATACTTAAAACAATAGTGTACTGTGCAATCATCTTATTTAGGGTAACATCTTAAGGAGTCCACTCTAGATGAAAGAGGGATGTTTTTCCATTTCAAAGCCACAAAACCCAAGGTAAATACAAATACAAGTATGTATCTACTTTTGTGCAGAATAAAACTATTAAACTAAAGAGAGGTAAGATTTGAGAGGATTATAATCTTTAAAATTTCATTCATCACCAAAGCTAGATCTGTAACATATTGAACTAGACACAGTCATCCAGACTCAAAGAACCCGGCATTTCCATAACTGAGTCAACAACTGAGTTTTGGACACTCAACATTCAACTTACCCGGCATCAGCCCCTGGCATCAGCCCCTAGCATCAGCCAGGAACTCCCCGAAGGCCACTGACACGGCCCACTCCTGACCGATTACCTGGCCGTGCAGGAAGGGGACGCGGCAGGG
>KL269802.1:249-15028 GCA_000699545.1 Podiceps cristatus | reverse complement strand
GGGTGTGGGTCTCTTCTCCCAAGTAACAGGCGAGAGGAAGAGAGGAAACGGTCTCAAGTTGGGCCAGGCAGGTTTAGATTGGGTATTAGGAAACATTTCTTTACTGGAAGGGCTGTCAGGCACTGGAACAGGCTGCCCAGGGAGTCGGTTGAGTCACCCCTGGGGGTATTTCAAAGCCGGGTAGATGAGGTGCTTAGGGACAGGGTTTAGTGGTGGTCAGGCACAGTTGGACTCGATGATCTTAAAGGTCCTTTCCAACCAAGGGATTCTATGATCTATGATCCCGTCTCCCCAGCACCCACAAGCTGCCGCTTCACTACAGTCCCAACAAATACTCTTTTGTCCTTCTCAAGCCAGAAGACCAGTTCTGTTAGCAGATGGGTCCCTGCAGACACTGCTGTGACTGCCGCAGGCTGGGAAATCATCCCAAGCACAGCTGAACTCCTCTGAGCAGCTGTAGTTATCTGTGGAGAAGTGCTTAATGGGCTCAGTTAAATACCACGGCATGGGCAGAGTAGAAGAGTTCTACTGTGTCTCTTTGGAGCAGTTCATCTCTTGTTTAGGCAACATTTTTTTATTGGCAGTTTCTGCGTATTCTTGAGGCAGATGTAGAGCAAGAAGGTGAAATCTTGCAGAAAAGAAGATAAATTGGCATGGGGGTAATAGAAATAAGAATAGCAACAGGGCCGAAATAATAAGCCATCATAAGCATTTCTACAGCCCTTTTCATCTGTGTATGTCAAACAATTTGCAAGAGCTAAAAAAAGTAAGCCTCTCAGCAGCGCTCGTACGTCAGAAACACGCAGTTTCTTTCACCTATTGCTTAATTGCTGTCACCCCTGAATTAGGACAGAGGAGCTGTTCATTGCTCAAGGCAACGACGCCTTGCAATTTAGGGTGTGAGAGGCTAACTCAAACTGTAAGACAAGGCAGCATTTAGAGTCTAGAGCTGGCCAGGCCGCTGCCTTACAAAAAGAGCCATGGATCTTAACACCAAGTGGTCAGGCCCTCAGTTTGACGTCTCAGCTGATAAAACAGGAAAGGTGAAAGCAGGGGCAGAACCAATCTTTTAACAGCTGGCTATAGGAGAAGACAAATTTGTAAACTGAAAGAAGGACAAAGAAAAAACATTTACCCCCTGCTTTTAATAGAGATTCATTCATAAAAGTAGAGCGAAGGCTACAAGGTCACAGAAAGTTACATGTGATCTGGTTTTGGAAAATGCCCTTCTTACAGTCCAAGCCCAGAGGCAGAGGCTATTTGGGCTATTGCCAAGGAGAAGTGTCATGGAGGCCCTTTTTTTTTCCTTCTCTGGGGGCCTAAGGAGGCTCCAGCCAGACATATTGTACATAACAAGGTTTAATGACCTTTGTTCATAATGGACACAAGCGTGAATACTCAAGTGCATTCAGGAGAGGCCCAGGACTAGGAGGTAATGTAAAGCCTGAAATAGGGAGGGAACATTTTCTGGATTGGGAATAGGGTCATTCCTGGGGCAGTGAATGTGTGAGGGTTCATTTTGCACCTGGTATTCTGATTAGCAGTGCGGTCAATCTCCTGAACTTCCCAAGCATGAACACCTGCTTCTAGCTCTGCTCAGATCCCAGCCCTTTGCAAGGCTTTCTCCTTCCGTAATCCAAGGAAACACATAGGTGTCCCCCGGCTCTGGCAGAGCTGTCCCCGAGAGGCTGTCACACCCGGGAGGACAGATCTCAGCTGCCCCGTTCCTGAGAGCTCTCAGCCAGCTCTTTAGCTGCCATCCTCTACGTGCTTTCAGTCTGCCAGCTGCATCCTCCTGCTTCAGCGCTGACTCCTTCTGGAAAGGAAAACACGAATTCTCATTCTTTGACTCCAGCACCTTCCTTTGTGTTGCCTTTGCCCCTTTCCTAACAGTTGTGCCAAATACTTTGTTCTCCTTTCCTTTTCCTTTCTCCTATCATGAAATATCTGGATCCATCTTCTGATCTACCAAAAATGACACCTGAGCAAAGATGTGCTGGCTGTGGGCCCCGTTTCTACATCCCGTACCTCAGCAGTGTGGCAGGGCAGCACAGTCTTTGTTTCCAGAACTAAGCAGGCTACTCGGGCATCCCTGATGACTTTGTTTTGTTTTGTTTTGTTTTGTTTTTTTTCCTTTTCTTTTTCCTGATTTCTGTGGCAGCTCTACTGTCCCTGACAAGTTTTTCTGGAAGTCACTTTGTAAACGCTGTCACACTGTGTGCGCAGAGGAGTCGAGCTGGATGAGCGCAGCTGATGCCTGCTCTGCCAAGCTCGCCAGAGCCTGCAGGCCAGATCCCCACTGTCACCTGCACCACGTGCAGATGGCTGCTGACTCGGATGTGGGCGCAGGGCTGTGTGTGTGATCATCTCTCTGGCAGGAGGGAAGCGGGCTGAGTGTATGGATCTAGGAAGGTTCCGGCACAAGGTGAAGGTGCAGTCAAGAAAGCCAGAGCCCCGGGGATATTACAAAGGGATTTCTGAGGAGCAGAGAAGAGGGATACCACAGAGCAAAGGAGAAAAAAAACAAAAAAGCCCAAAATCAAACAACAAAAGAGAAGACAATAAAAGAGAGCACAATAATGGGCATGAATTTCTCTTTCTTCTGCCCCGTGGCAAGCTGCCAATCCCTTCTACACACATTCCTCAGCGCTACTAAAACCAGTCCCCATGGACACACCTGCCTTGAGACAAATTCTTTCAGTCTTGAAAAAATCTGGGCACTTCTTCAATAAAGAGCTTTGCTTTTAAGCTACTTTGCCTTTGTGAATTTTGGCAGCAGCTCACACTTGGAGAGCTTTTGAGAACCCTTTCTGTACTCAGATTTCCCTGCCCTGCCCTGGGGACTGTGGGCGAGTCACTTCCCACAGCTGTCCCTCAGCTTCCTATTCTGGAGGTGGCTCACCGCTGCCTCCAAGGGCTGGGGCTAGGCTTCATTACGTACAAAGAGCTGGGAAAGCCATGAGGCTGACGGGGTGCTGAGCGCCACAGGACCTCCTGTGAGGGTAGTGTTACCGCAGCTCAGCCCTTGGTGTAGCAGGAGGTGGGACAGGCGCAGGAGTGTGGTGTAAAGCACTTCGCTCCCAGTGGGAGAAGTCATGAAGTGAATGGAAGAGGAGGCAGTTCAGCTGTGTGGTACCAGGACTCATTTCTTCTACACGGAATGGCCAAGATTGAAGACCAGAAAATACACTTATGAGTACTAGTTAAGCCCTCATCCTCTTGTTCAACACCAGAAAACCCAAACTGAGACTTTCTCAGTCTCATGCAGGCTGCCTCTCATACTGGAGATGTTCTGGGGTGGCAAAATCCTAGTTTTGCTCTGAGAAGAGTCTCTCTTCTCTTGTTCTGACTAGAATCAGACTAGATTGTCAACAAGCTTAAGAGAATCCAAATATTTTGCAGTGTGGTGCAACAGAAAAATGCATCACTACAGTTCTGTGGATACATGGCTAAAATAACGGGCATTAGGATTTCTTGTGAAAGGAGGGTGAAGTAATAGTACTACAAGAGTAACCTGCTCCTTCTTCCCTATCTTCTCTCTGTGCTCACAAAGCCATGCTGCCTCCCAAGCAAAGGAGTTGCTGTTAGCATGCTGCCTTGCCTCATTGCTACCTAAAGCTGTCATGAAACAAAGCAAGCTGGTTCATTTTAGACTATGTGGCAATACGCAGCACAGCCAGAGAGTACAGCTGCCTGTTTCCTCACCAAGCCCGTACCACCTTTGCTCTGAGAAGGAGGTCAAGTATTGCGCTTCATGTGCCTAAGTTGCCATAGTTATCTTTGCTTTGGTTTTAATACCACACCTGGAAAAAACATATGCTAATTTTACCTCCTCTCTTTCAAGAATTCATCTCCCCAAACAATCAAGTAGCAAACCAAGTTTTAGAAAAAGCAGGGTCCGAAGATCTGGATGCTGTGAGGAGCCATGCAGAGTCTAATTCTGGCTTGGCTACAAATTTAATTTGCGGTCTTGAGCAAGTCAATTAAATTCTTCTCATCAAGTCTTCCCTCAGTAAAATTGAAAATAGTTGCCTTGTAGAGATGATGCAAAGAGTAGGAAAGTCTTGAAATATTTTATTTAAGATGTTAAAATCTCTTAAGAATTATGTAGAAACCTTAATTAGGATTTATAAAAAGGTGGTTTAAAAGCACAATGGGATAAAAAGTATCATCATTGAAAGTAATTAATGAAATAACAATGTTGAAAAACTTCTCAGATGTGAAGGATGGAACATAAATCTGCAGTTGCCTGGCAGAGTATATTCCGCTCAGAGAAGGAACTGCTCCTTATTCACTGTGGTGGAACAAAGTCAGTGCAGATACACAAGGAAGTTCTTGTAGCCTATGATACCCTTTAATAGTGTCTTCTGTCATTTTCAGTCTGTTATTCATGGTCTTCTAACACTTCGGGCCTTTAGCTGGGATCTGTCCTGGTGCGGTTGGTACCAGAGACAGAAGATAATGAAGTTCTCTGCGCCAAAGAGCTTACAGTCAGGGGTCCAGCACTTTACATCACAAGGGGATGAGACCATAAATGTCAACAGCTTTGTTTCTAGACATTAAATTAGTTTGTGTAAATGTGTCATCGTGGGAGATAGATACATCGTGAGCAGTGTCACATGGATTCCCCTGGCAGATGCATGAAGCACAGGGTAACACATCATTATGGCTGGTGTAACCCCAGCTGCCGGAGTCTGGTTTCTCTGGGGCAGGAGAGTTGTGCTTTATGCTGTTTGCTTGGTGACATATCAGTGTAGTGCAGATCAAGTGATGTCCTTGAAGATATGGGTCTGTTCATACCTTGAAGATATGGGTCTGTTCATACGATTACGTACCTGTAATTAACACCGCACAAGATAAACCAGAGCCTTACAGGACTCTTTCCTCAGGTCGTCCTGCTGTATCAGTGAGGAGGCACCAGCTGCTTCTTAGCCCAAATGTGCAGTCACATACAATGATCTTTATAGGTGTAAAATTGATGTGCTTCCTGCTCAGGCAAGCTTTCTCTGTCAGTAATAGCTACTGACCTGCCAGTTCACTAAGAATTGGTTTTCCCCAACCATGTGCATCCGAGGTACAAAACTGAGCGCTGTTTGCACACAAGTCTGTGAGTGGATGCTTGTTTTGTCGCCTCCGTGGTCTATTTTGTTTGAATGGCGTTCAGTCTCGTCCGCAGAAGGTGTCAGTGAGACCTGGTTATCCGTGGGGACAGGTAAGGAACAGGTGTTTTTCCAGTTACTTTCCCATTTTCTGCCATTTGCAGAAACGAGGAGCATTTAGATTTGGTATTTCAGCCAAAAGACACTGTACTCGGGCAGGCGCTGGCTTCTCCACCAGCGCCTGGCTGAACACAGGAGTCCAGCCGGGGACACCTGCTAGTCGCGCTCCTCTCTGAGACAACCCTCTCCCGACGTGAAGGGTGAGGAGAGGGGAGCGGGCTGCCTGACTAAAGAATGTGTGTAGGGGCCAAACCCCATTTCCAGTAGCTGTGCAAGAGATTTTAAGAAAAAAAAAACCCAGATCCCAAACCACAAGAACATACACCCTGGTGAGAGCAGGCAGGTGATAGCAATAGGTGACGCAGGGGCATCTCTGCACGATGGCAGAGCACGATGCAGCCAGACAGGGCAAGCAGCAGGCTGCTGCTGTTAACGGGCACCTCTGGTGACAATGTGATCGTCACCATCAATGACACTACATAAAAGCGGTAGCGGCAAGTGCCTGCTTCATTCATGCTGCTTCACACCTCCGGTGGCCGTTGTGCCGTTCTGGTTTATGTTGGCTGTAGGGATCACTGTTGCCTTATGACGGTTTTAAAAGCTAGGAAATGGTAGAGTTCTCCCTTAAAAAGTGCAGGAGAGTGAAAAACTGCAGAGCTCCGAAACAGAAGGAGCAGAAGTAAATTCAGTGCATTAGAGGTCCGCTTTCTGAAGACATTAAACAGTTTTAAGACTACACTAGCCTAAGTAAATGAACACACCCTTTTTATTACTGAGGCAACCAAAGTGGAGAGAATGGAAACAGCCTGTTATAGGTAAAGCCAAATGAGATGTTGCCTAGTAACTCTCAGCAGGGAAGCATTTAAACCCGGCCAGTTTAGGGGAGCTGATGTTCTGACTCAGAGATTATTTTCTCTGGAAAAAAATCTGAAAGCGGGAAAGCTCAATTTAACAAACATACAATTTATTTTCCTGTTACAGCAAACCATGGTGACAATGCTTGGAAGAATACAGAAGTATTTACAAACTTGTCCAGGGAAGAACACACAAGGCATGTTTTCAACAAAAGCATCACTTTTACTGAACATGCTTTTTGATGCTGATTGTTTGCTCCCAAATACAATAAACTTCACATTAATTTTTATTTTCAGATTCTGAAATAACAGGAGTTTGGAAGTATTGCACAGATCGTTACATTATTATCATATTATTTCTGTAAGTTCCTGGAGCAAACTCTGCTGTTGGACACAGAATCAGAGTCATTGATTCAAAAGAAGAAAGATTCCGTGTCTCCACTGGTTCCATTGTCTGGAATAGTTTTAATTAGGCCCTCCTTCAGGACTTCGCTTCCATGGATTCATGGAAAAGTCACTTGGCTTGGCTAAATGCCTCTCACATCAGGGCAAAAAACCCCTCAAACCTTATTTGGAGATTCATGTTATTTTTGCTTCCCTTTAGAAGGATATGATGATTTTACAGAAGTAAAAGCTGCTCTGGCATGATCAGCCACGTATATCTGTATTCCTGGGTGCCACAACTTCTCTTCAGCATCGGCAAAGTCAGGTTCAGGAGAACTCTTCATTTCAGCAGCCTCAATACAGTTAATGCTGATAGTTATGAATGTGCACCATTGCACAATTGTTTGGTTTTTTTTAAAATAAAAAAAATATAATAAACAAATCAACACTTACATCATACTAACCATGAAAAGGCAGATTGCCAAAAAGTTACAAAAAAAAATATGTATTTTATCAATGCTGATAATAGCTGGAAAGCAAAGCTTCAATGGCATAAGTACTAGAATTTAAGTGCTGTATTAAAAGTGTGAGAGTTTTTCACAAGCCTGTTGTACGAGCAATGAAAGGATGTTCTGTAAGCCACAGAGATCCACTTCTCACTGATCAGAGCCTGGTTTGAAGTTTAATGAAACACTGTTGATACAGAACCTCTGCCCAGAGGGTGTGGGACCATCATCAAACACATGGCCTAGATGGGCGTCACACTGCAACAGAAATTATGCACCATTATTACCGTTACAATTATGGACCAACATTATGCTGGTACCTACTGTGCTATCCTGAATGAAAAAACTTGTATGATGAATTCACTGTTGAGTTGCCTGGCTGGAGGAGTCTTGGGAGGAGACTAGAAATACATCCTGGAATAATCACCTCTGGCCTGTGGGTGAATATCTGCCCCCAAACAAGCAGATCTCAGAAGAGGAGATCATAAGGTACTAATGTCCAAAAGTCTAGGAAATAAATGGGAGGATCTAGAATTCTCAATACATACTGAAAATGTCAAGTTCATTGAGAGTCACTGTAGCTCCTTCTCACACCTCAACTGAGGATTCCCTCTCTTCTCTGCCCCTCCCCCCCCCCAATTACTGATGGGAAGAAGACTCAGAATAGCTGTCAGTGGCTCATTATGCAATTAGAAGGTTGTCTTCAGCTGGAGTTCTTGAAAGGTGATTGCTGGATATTACTGCAAACATGAACTATACCATGATAATGGACTGAAACCAATACTTTTGACATTTGCAGATAATACCTAATCCTGCCAGAAGGGGCTGCAATTCATTAAACTTGATTGCATACTTTTGTATCTTAACAGACGCAACAAACGCAACAGACTCGGGGTTGGGGAGAGATGGTTAGGGGTGGCAGTTATTTAGAAAAGGACCTGGGTATTACAGCAGGTCCCAATACAAGTATGGGTCATGGGCGGGGAAGAGGTAACGGCGTAAGGACAAGAACACTACCAGGACAGAAAGAGTAGCTTCTGTGAAATGAGAGAACCCATAGATGACAGCTGTGAGGATGTGGGACACCACCACCGCCGTGCAGAGCTAATAGTAATAATCTTCGACTGCTGCAAAGCAAACTTGGCGTTTTTCCCCAGTGTCTAACCAATAGTAGGAAGACATGAATGTTACGACTCGTTACCTAGCGAGGCTGAGGAGTCTCCATCACTGCATATTTTAAGAACAGCTTAAGCAAATATTTAGCAGGACTGAAAAGGAAGCACCAAGGCTGTGATGGGGCAAAAGGGTGGGCTAAATCTCAGAGTCCCTTCTACTGTCTGCTGTCAAATACTGCAGTTCACCCGAGGTCCTCTGAATAAATTTTCTGTCTAATCTCCAGCCTTTGGCTATACTTTGGCTATACTCTCCCCAGTCACATAATTTTCTTCACCCAAACTGACTGTCTATATTAGATATTTAGAAATCTACTCATGTTTCATACCAAGAAGTAAGACAGAATAGTCCCACTGATACCATAATTCTCACTGCTAGATTTAGGTAGATTTACTCATGTGCACAAAAAAACCTTATTTGTTAAGATTTGGGTCTTTGGCTATCACCTCCAAAACAAACATACCTGTTTGCAGATGACTTCCGTTCTAGTTGATCCCAAGGAGTTATCTGGTCGTCTCATGACATTGGTATTACTTTCATCTCTACCACAAGTACCATAAGCCTCAGAAAACGATGGCCACCCAGTCCCAGAATTGTACTTCTTTTCTGAGCTATAGTGGAAACCAGATCTTCTTATTAATTAATAACAGAGATGTTACAAAAAGGTCTGTTTTTAATAAGCGCATTGGCTTTTTTCCTCATCCTTGTCTTGTACTATTATTAGTAGTATTTGGCACAGTAGTTTTCTCATGGGCATCAAACTGTGCTGGAAGGTCTTTACCAAAAGGAATTCTCAATCAGCCCACGAGAGGAGCTTTTGCCTCACCGTTTCTATTTCACTGATAGTTTGGCATTTTATAAAGCTTGGAAAAAGGTTTTCCCAACAACCAAGCACATTGTTTAGTTGAATTACACCTGCAAAGTTGCAGTTCAAATCCTGGACCAACACAGTACAATCTCAGAGAAGAGAGTTTACAAGAAGAAACAAAGTATGGAAAATGAGTGTGGAAAATGGCTGGGTTGGCCCACCAGGCCAGGTCCACGTCTGATGATGGCTTTGGCTCACAGTCAGCCATCAAAACGGTTTGGTAAATCGAATGGAGCCTCGCTCAAACCATCAATCAACCAATGACAAATCCTCACAGCTCAAAGAGATAACTGCAGTCATCAGAAACCGTACTTCAGACCGTCAGCTTGTGGGGGCCTCCTGTTAACAGCCAGGATTACCAGCCCTGTTTAGGTGCATATTAAAACGTAGAGCATATTGGAAAATATGATTACAAAACGTTTTTGGGATGTAGCATACAGAAATGAGATAATCCCTCCTATTTAAAGCTGTGCAAGTTTTGGTAGCAGTAAGTGCTTTTCTTCTCGCAAAGGGTGACCTAGTGTGAGTTAGAGCGGGGAATGCAGACAGGCTCACATACTGCTGGGATAAGGGGTCTGGAGACGTCCGCCCCGTTTCCCCGTTTATCCCGGTTCCCAAACCCAATGCTCTCACTGGCACCTAGTGGTGGGTGGGGATGCCAACACCGGCGGCCGCGTCTCGGGGACCAAGGCCATTAGTGCGTCAGTTGATAGGGAATTTAGAACAACAGATCTGCTGTATATCACTTATATTTTGGTGGGATTTTAATACAGTGAAGAAAAATCAGAAAATCTTACTTGCAGTGCCTTTTAGAAAGACAAGACAAGCCGGGCAAAAAGCTTAAAAAATCCAGCCCAAGGAACCGTGCATGCTTTAGCATGCATTTTGTAGTTAGCTGTACAGGGCTGTCTTTGAGCGATGCAACTGTGGAAATAAAAGAGGATTTGCAGAGGATGACCAAAGGCTATTTTTTTTGTGTGGGTTGTTGCTCAGTCCATTACGTCAATCCATGAAGACCCACGAGAAATGCTCTCCTACCTCCTTCCCTCCGTAAAACCAAGGAGAAATAGGAGACAGGACAGAGGCAGGCTGCACCCAAGCGAATGCAGCTTGCAACTCTGCGTCTGCATGAGAAGGTATTTAGGGCTCCAAAGTTATTTTGTTCCAGCCAACGAGGGCCTTCTGCCTTCCCTGCTACACAGCCACCCAAACGCTGTGCCTACTGGCCTCAGCTTCCCAAAGAAAAGCACAGGGGAACACAACTGTCAGTACACAACAGAATGTTTCCCTGACATACCTGTGCTGTCTCTCTCTCTCTCTCTTTTTTTTTTTTTTTTTTTAATTTTTCAAAATATTTCAGTCAGAACTCTTCATTTTCTGACAGGGATCTGTCAGGGATCCTTCTGCTTCTTCATACATAGATACGAGGATCCTCTCTGAAACCTTGTGGAGTCAAGGAAGGACTAAGGAAGGTCTTCAATGCTATGTGGGTTCTGCATCTGACCCTGACTGACTCCGGCCCTTACGTGCCACTCACAATGCTTAAGTCTATTGTAGATATTTTCCACTGCTAGAGGATCAATCTTTTGAGTGGTTAAACTAGCTCTCAACAGAAATGGTCTCTGTGTGGTTTTACTAACAGTAATATCACTTAGATTCCCTAATAGAAACATTTTAGTACCCCAAAATATTGCTGTTCAAGATCATATTTGTCCTTTGAAGTATTTCACCACTTAATTTATGGATAAATGGACTTTCCCTAAACATATGCATTAGATTAGCCTTCGACACACCATTCCTCCAGCACATGTCATTTACTTTGATCCCTATTTCAGTCGTCCTGGATGGAATCCAGATAATTCTAAAAAGTGCTTTTTGCTGTATGAATCTCAGCTGTAGGTTTATGGTTCGCTGAAGGTTTGAGATTTCATTAAAGCACTACAATTTGCTATCTATAAAGGTTAGGGAGTTGTTCCATGTATTTCCAGCTCTTTCAAATGAATACTTGGTAGCAGAAGGTAATAAATTTTGGTATAAATGTATACACACATGTACTTTGAAAGAAAGGAGGAAATGCTTCATGTTTACCTGTAGCTAATGATCTAGTGCATTTGAAAAAGAAAGGACATTTTTAATGCACCAGGAAATAAACATGATGAATGAATCTCTTATCAAATGCCCTTCTTTCCCCCTCGTCATTAGTGTCCTCCACAACATAATGAATTCATGGAAAAAATATTTTCAGACCATTTTGCACATTTAATCATTTTCAGTTTTCCTAAAAGGTTGTTTTTTTTTTTTTTCCTGTAAGATTGGGTGTTTTTTATTTCTTCGTATCAGTCTGTAGAGCTCAGCATTATTTTACGCTTTAAACAAAATTACCTATATTCTCTGAGAGCTGGATACCAGAAAAAGCAGCATGACTGTTTGGTTATATTGCTATTTTGTTATTAGTTTAGCAGGAGAAGCAATTCCCTTCAGTGGTCTTCTCTCTTCATGTTGGCCTGTCAATATCTATCGTCTAATATAAAGGATGTCTAAATTGAAGAAACATTTGAAGGAATTGAAGGAACTCTTCCACAGCCTAGTAATTTAAAATTTCTCTGATTTATCTGAATTTTCCAGAGATATTTTTGTTTGTCTTCAGAATATTCTGCAATGCTGCACTGGCTTCTGAAATAATTTTATTTAGAAACTTTTATTAGCAAATCTATACAGAAAAACATACATCTAATCAAGTGTTCATTTGCATTACAATAGTTTTCTGTACTTGGTCCAAGGAAAACTAACTGTTCACAATTATCAGCCTCCAATTTTACCATTTAATTGCTTAGTTTAGGTTTATTTTTAATAGAGCCATTAAATATTTTCCCCTCTTACTATCCAGACCTCTTGTTCCTCAGCTTCCCAGTTGAAGTTCTGATCTGTGATGCATCCTTTAAAGTCTTCATAAAAATGGGCCTATCAGCCATAATCCATTAAACTCGCAGTTGGGAATATATAAAGACTCTTTTCTAGATCAAAAATATGAAGAACTGTCTTTTCTGGTTCAGTTACAGAGAACAGAACACCCTCTGCATATCCTACTCCGAGGCTCTCTATTTCCTTTTACTTAGACTTTAACGAAGTTGCAAAATATATAGTATTGTAAAGAGCACAGAGGTTAATTGGGCAGTCATTCGTGGCCAGGTTTTAAAAAGTAGATGTAACCCGAAAGGCAAAAATAGTGAAATTTAATTTAGGAACAAGAAGGGAGTGGGGGTGACGAGGAGGTCTCAGCTCCAGTACGAGGGACCCAGCGGTCAGAACACAACAACTGGACTGGACTAAGGCAGAGCAAAGGTCTCCCTCGCCCAGTAGCACGAGTGGCAGAAAATGACTACGGAAGAGCACAAGAACAGAGCAAACATATAGTGATACTCACACATAAACACACATATTTTGAAGCAACTGGTGGCTTAGAGACCTCTTAAACAGAATTATTATCAACCAAAAAGGACAGTGTGTGTGGCAGGAGAAAAAGGGAGACCCTAATGTAGCAACTACTGTCTGTTGGCCACCGGAGACCCTCGTACACTCAAGAAAAGGGCACACCATATACCTTTATCACCACAGGTATTCTGGAAATCTTATACATAGCACTCTGGCACCAAAGAATTGTCCTTCTGACCTTCACTGTCCATTCCTCTCATGAAAAGACACTGCCCCTCCTGACACAGTTAGGACATTTTAAGGATGCTGTGAAATCTAAAGGATGTTACCTGAACAGCGGGGCATTGCAGCATACGCAGCAGTATATTCCCGATTCTGCGTTATTCAGATAGACCCCACTAAATGGCTTTTAAAAAAGGAAGAAAAAAAGAGAAGTTAATAATGCAGGTCTTTAAAAGCTCACCATCTGGAACAAGCATGTAGGAATCAGATTCAAAACAGGAGAAAAACCATAAAAAGAAGGCTTCACAGGGGGGCTTTGAAGAACAAACATTAGCAGCCTAAAGAAATGAGGGGGAGGATGCCTTTGGATTAATAGTGAAGACTACTCCCTGCCCCCAGAAACTTCGAGACCAGTCAGATACATAAATCATCCAGGTACCAGGGCTGGAGTTGTGACCTCTGAGGAACTTGTGAAAAAAAGTGCAGGATCCCAAAGACCAGGTCTCTGCCATGAAGTGCCACAACTTCGAAGTGGATCTACAAAGGGACCTTCTTCCTCCCTGCATGGTCTGGAATTAGGATCCTTATTTTACAGGTAAGGCTTTGGGCACAGTTCACATGATTTAATCCCTTGGTACCTGCTCCGCGCCCACAGAAGCCCTGGCTCTGGGCTAGGGATGCCGGAGTTCACGCTACGTGGCCTCCATCACAGAAGGAAGCAAAATGTGGGGACAAGGTGGGTGGGTGACCTGGCACATGAGGGATAACCTGCCTCCAGAATGCAGGGCTATGCGTAAATTTACATGGCTAATATACATATGGCCAAAAATACAGGACAAAAATATGACCTTCTCCCTCCCTTTGGAGAGGCCTCTGCTACTGCCATCCAGACGGCTGAGCTGGCAGTAAAGTATCACAGGAAAAAAAAACAAAATATGAAAAGAATGCAGAATGTTTTTTCATCTGCAGACCAGCCTGGGTCAGAACAAAATCCACCCATTTCAGTGTGTTGAGTCTAACTTTCATCCACTGGAAGGCAGGGGAAAACCTGCAAAGCAACTGAGTGGTGACGGCTCCCCGAAGCAGGTTTGCCTCTGCCCTGCAGGCAGAGGAGGTGGCTTAACCTTGGACAGCATTAGGGCTTTTGCTTACCGGTTCAGTTCCTTTTTCTCTTGTAACATAGAATTGCTCTGGAGTCAACCTTTTTTTCCAGTCTGTAGCAACAGTTGCTTCAGCTTGTTTAGTCGGAGAGCCCGTGCCTTCAGTTAGATATAGAAAGATAATTTGCATTATTTTTAACATTTTAACTTAGATTCTGTTGATGCTTTCTGTCATCACCTCAATTCTCCCAAAGTTTCTATGGGTACAGACAGAGCACAGGAGGGCAGGTCAGGAACATAAGAGTAGGGGCGAGTGCAGGACTTGGCATCTGCTTTCCATTCTGCCTGCTACATCGGGAGAGCAGCCCCAGCACGTCACTAGGGAAGGCTCTGAACAGAAACGGGCACCTACGACCCACGGTACCATCTGCTTTCCCAGCGCAGCCCTCTGTTCTGGCTTGGGATAACTGCTGGTGCTCCTTCCTCACCCCTGCCAAGGTTTGGCAGTTTCCCTCTTGGAAACCCTCAGAAACCAGAACAGAGTTTATGGGCTATCAAAGACTAGCAACTTCGGATCATGGAATCATTAAGGTTGGAAGGGACCTTTAAGATCATCAAGTGCAACCAACTTCCACAGGCCTTAGTGAAAAGCAGTGCTAAGAAGGAGCATTGGAAGAAAGCAACAGCTACGGCCCAAGAGAAGTGGGGCTACAGTCAAGTGGGTGGCACACAACAGGGGGGCAGAAGTCACCTGTCACAGTATAAACCTCCAGCACTGCCTGCTATGAGCCTGTTCACACTGTGCAGCACATTTACGGTGGTAGGAGATTGGCAAAGAATTAACAGATTGGCTGAAAAACAATGAGTAAAGTAGATTCATTCTCTATGATTCCTTCCTGATCAAAAAGTCTGAGGTGGGGAACTACCTCCACGCTCGTTTGCCATTGGCACAGCAGCCTTGAAAAAAAAATCAGCCCCTGAGTGAGGAATGCTTGCCTGGATTCATTGCTTGTAAAGCAGC
>KL269800.1:32368-44888 GCA_000699545.1 Podiceps cristatus | reverse complement strand
TAAAAAAATAAAACATCCCTGTGTAATCAAGAAAAATCCAGAAAGACCACTTTGGCTGTGAATTAGACGTTGGCCTGGGTGCCAGCTTTGGTGAAGGCTGAATAGTGGCAGCCCACATGATATACCCCTAGATCCTGAATTCCCTTACGCCTAAACATGAAAGTGAAGTTTCAGCTTGTTATATCTGCCGCAAGAAAAATGGTTTTAAATTCTCCTCGAAAGCCATTAAGTTTATTAAAGATGACAAAAGCTGGATAAAACCCTTAACAGAGAGCTATCACACGAGGACCGGGAGGGTTATGGCAGCCATGCTGTCTCTCCCCAGCTTTAAGCTACTCAACGTCAATATCCCTTCCAGCTCCAGTTCCAAACAGGGCATATTCCAAGGTCACATGTAGCAGTTTGAAAACTGGATTCAGGAATTTTAAGTGATGTAGAGCTTTAACTTGATTAGCTTTTAATATTCCAAGAAAATACATATGCAATTACCTTCAGATGTTCAGTCAGAGTTTTAGAATATTTCAATGCACTTTCCTTTTTCAGTTTGAAAAGCCTTAGGTATAGTAGAGATTGGCACCGAAGACTGAACAAAGACAGAACAACATAACAGTTACAGTTAGTCAAGTTTATCACAACGTGGTGAATTTCAAAAATCTAGTAGCTGTGTTTTTAAAGTTTTCTCTGCCAACTCTGACAAGCCAGGTCTCAAGTCGTAACTCAAAGATCCATAACCGCCTTTAAATCCGCAAGGAAATAAAACCAGCTCTGTGTGCCTTAAGCCAAAACTCTCATTTTCAGTGATCTTGCTGGTATCATCCGTTTCCAGGTCTGAGCTTAGGACGGAACACTAAGCTACTTCCCAGACAAGGGTTTCATTTCTTTTTTGCTCGTGACAGGACATACCGAGTCCGACGCATTCTGCCGCAGCCTCCCCTTTCTTTTCACCAGACACCAGTTGGATCTGGCCCCCTACACCTGCTGCACCATTTAGTTGGTCTAGGAGGCTAGTGACGATTCTTTACAGCCAGTCCAAATCTAGACTTACCACTGGCTCAGCACACAGGAAGGACCCCCACCCTTTCTGCTGTGACTCCTTACAAATCCAGTAATTCCCTTAATATTTCAAAGACTCGGGCCTCGTTGTCAACATCTCCTCTGCCCCAGTTCACAGTAATCAGACATACAGCAGTCATCTGTATGTACAGCCAAGCAGCAAACTCATATTTGGTTCAGGAACCCCTGAGAACTCGGTGTAATACAGCATTTGATGTAGATAAAACACTTGAAATTAATCAGCGCGTTGTATCAAGTTCACGGTACACATACCAAAGCACTGCTAGCCGTTTATCCGCAGCCGTAGCATCCGGCGCCAAGTAATTCTTCAGTTTCATAGTGTATCTGCAAACACAAGACATCAAGTAAACAACAAAATAAGTCATTAGGGTATTGCTTATCAATCGCAGAACACTGACATTCTTAGGAACTTCTAGTTTCAACTGCCTTCAGCATTTCAGACACCCCTCTCAGCCCCTAAACAAAATGCTGACTAGGCAGTAACCGGAATAGTTTTGCTTTCTCATGTGTTACGCATTGTAGAGAGACTTCAAGAGCCTTAGCAAAAAGGATCTCAACCTTCACAAAAGCACCTGAAGCCTCAGCAACTGGAACGAACTGGTAAGTGACCCAGTTTTACTGGAGAATGATGAGATATTTTAAGAGTTGGTGGCAAAACTTCAGTACATCTAGAAGCTGTGATTTCCAGACCTACCTCCCTCCCACCCACCCGACTTTTGTACAAGCTTGGCAACGCTTACTTGATTAATTCCACAGTTTCTGAATACATAGGGAACGGGGACTTGGATTCCTGAGCGTTTTTCTCCAATGCATTCCCGCACTCAATGAACGACACTACGGCATCTAGGTAGTACACAGCCTTCTCAAACCTGTCAGACTGAGGAGATGGGAACAAACTTGTAAGGACAAAAACGAGAGAGGAAGTAGAAGAACGCACCAGTACAGAAGGGCAGCAAACTGGCAAAAGCAGTAAACAAACCCCGGTCTAACGTGCAAAGGCTGGATAAGTGCTGGAGATTTACTCACCAACGCATCTGCATTATGTTTTAACTTCTTTGCTTCCTGCAAATAATGATCAGCTGAGTAAGTCCTGCAACAGAGAACACAAATTTAGGGACTCAGCCCCACCCGTGTCACCTTTCCTTTTACGGCTGAAGTTTCTCAGTGTTGCCAAATTTCATATTTTTTGTTTCTAACTCAAGTTACAGGAGTTACACTATGATAAAACTGTCAAAAAACCCTGTTAAAATAGTTATCTATATGATTAGATACAATATTATGAAATTGTTAAAAACAGTTTAAAGTTAGCTCTTTAGTTTCAAGTAATTCGAAACAGTATTTCAAGCAATTTGCTAAGTACACGTGATTTGGTTAAATTTACTGCATTCGATAGTCAAGCAAACCAAACGCTCGAACAAAAACAAGGGTGGGGGAAGGAAAAATCCCACAAAATTTGAGGACAAATTAATCCAGCGCCTGCAAGGCTGGCATTACCCAGGGTTTAAAATATTTAAAAAATATGATGATAATACAAAATAAATCAAGATGTGTTCAGGGGTTATTTGCTTTTCCTTAGTCAGCTGAGACAATCAATGCTAAATGACTTTCACGACTAGATGAGCAGAAGGTAATCATAAAAGTGTAATTATGCATTTCAATATATTAACATATGAGTGGATTAAAGTCTGAAATAAATTCTCCCATCCATCCTATTTGTCTAAGAATTAAAGATATCTGAAATCAACATTTAACACTCCACTTAAAGGAAACTGATGTCATTCCAAAGCAACAGTTAATATTAAAAAGATTAGATACCTACAAATTTAGTTCAATCAGTTCTAGGCCCAGAAAGTCCTGAAATGTCTCCACTGTAACCGTAAGGTTGTAACATGTCTCCGCTCCAACGAACAATTACTGTTCCTTGGAGGGTGCTCCCATTATGTCTTCCTACACTTCAAAACACATTCAGATTTTATTTTTTTTTTAAAAAGTTTGATCTTCTCTCAATTTCTTGGCCCTGTTTTGTCTTGAAATAACTACAAAATCCCCATAAACTACTTTGTCCAATCAGTAGAGTGGTCTAATCATCAAATTCACTTAACTGTGTGGGTGTTCTGTTTGTTCTGTTTGTTTTTGTGAGGGGTTTATTTGTTTGTTTTGGGGGGGTTGATTGGTTGGGGGGGTTGTTTTTTGGGGTTTTTTTCCCCCTCTCCTCCTTCCCCTCACTTTAAGGAATAACTACCAGGAGAAAAACACCGACCAGCTAGCTTGTGCACTTCCAAAGAGTTCTTAACCAGGAAGTTACTTTTACATTTGGTATAATTATATCCGTAAAGTGAATTTAAATACCAACAAAGAAGTGCTTTAAGAGCAAGCATTGTGCTGAGATTCAAACTGGTACAAGTGAAACCTGAAGTCTGCACAAGAGCATCAAATAGTTGTTTTATTTTCTAAGACATTTTCTTTGACCCCACAGGATTAAATCCCAATCCCGCTCTTGGGGATCTGGAATTTCAAACCCAAAGGCTCCTCTCTATTATCAGTGGCCACAACTCCCGACTCCAGACGATGCGGCCGCTGCTGGGAAGAGACCAGGCAGGTGGGAAGCAGCAGTGCCCTAGTAAGGTGAGAAGGACCCATCAGCATTTAAAACCAGAACAACCCTGAGCTGTTTAAGGCTACTGCTGGTCCTTTTACGCTCGGCAGGAACGTACAGGGCAGGCTTCGGTTCCTCCTCGAGGACTGAGCTGCCTGCCAAGTAGAGGGCACTGGGAGCAGCCCGACAAGCACGTCGCTGCAGGAACAACACACAGCTCTCCGGGGCTGAGCTTGTCTTTAACATCTTTTGTGAAGCAAAACGACAGCTCTTCTCTGCAGGGAGCTGGCTACGCTCCGCGGTTCAGAGCCCCGCACAGGGAAAGACTCCTTCAGAGGTTCTTACCTATCATCAAAAACAAGTTTTGCTCTCCTTGACTTTGAGCCTTCTGTAGACGAAGCAGACGCAGGAGGGCAGTTTGATGAATTGTTCAGAACCTTTTCCTGAAAAGAAAATTGTTGCCGATTAATAAATTTAAAGAACGGTTAAATCTCCCCTGCCTTTAAGAAAAGCATTCGCTGCACGAATTTCTCCCACAACTTCACTCATTGCGTTCAATAAGGTCAGTTTTGCAGTTGCTTTAGCTGCCCTTCACCACAGACAGTAACACAGCTGCCGCGAGGCTTTCGCTTAACGCTGGCACAGAGGGAGACACAGAGGCTATAATCAAGCTCCTTGCTCTAATACACCCGGAGATCTCCATTAGAGGAAGGAATGCGGCCAAGGATTTCTAGACACACCTAGGCCCAGGAAAACCCTCCCTGAATCTCCCATGTCACCGTTTCTAAGTCCTATTTTTCCACTCTAACAAGGAGGTGATGAATATTTTTACAGTTTCTCATTTCTCATTTTTACCATTTCTCATTTCTCTCAACAATACACTCTGCTGAATGTCTCTGACTCGGGGGGGGAAGTACTGTTTCAGAACAATGAGCATCATCTGTAGGGAGAAATGTTAGCTGTCTTCAGAACACACTGCCCTTGCTCCCCTAAATCATACATGGTTTGACAAGATAGTTTGGGCTAAAGACTGGACACTAGATACATTCTGTGAGTTGTAACTGAATCCATTTTTAGTAGCTCCCCAACTTCATATGTGTTTTCTGCTCTCTCGATTTCTCATGACCAAAGGCCACCTATATAGATGTATTTCATAACCTACATTTATCAGATTATTGCTAATCAGAAGGATCCTGGAGCTCAAGGCACCAGACTTGCACCCCAATGTAGCATCTACCATTGCAACGTAGAAATGACGACAAAACATGCAGTGCAATGCAGGAAGAGTATAGATCGCTTAAGAGAAGCATGACTAAGCATATCTGAAGTATAAAACGATAAACACCTCACAAATAAACAGCTGACTTAGGGACATTTCTACGCCGACGAATAAAGAAAGGGCAGAGCCCCAGCCTGTAAGGTAAATTCACCATCTACAGTTCCTGGAAGCATCTTACGCAGGCACCGATATACGCAACCCCGCCAGGCTTCTCAAATCTCACGGCACCGGCATCTGGGGTGACACAGCACGTCTCCCAGTTCAGATATTCACAAACTCCACCCTGCTGACTCGGTTACTTTCTGCCGTTGCTAATGTCTATTTGCTGCAGTACTCCTCCTCAAATCAATTATCCTTCCTGAACATTTTTAGACTTTGCTTCTAAGCATTCAGTGACTGAAAATCCAACTACTGAGGTTTAGCAATGGCTTAGACTACCAGAGTTCCCAGCGTCTGTCGGAGGCTTTGGGGCTTTGCTGCAGAGCGCTCGGAGACGGCCACACCAGCACCCGCAGCACCCGCTGGAACCCCAAAGGCAAAGGTGAAATCCCTCCCCGTTAAACATACTATGCTTGACAACTGGCTTTACAATAGAAACTGCTCATCACAGGAATCCAACGATACACTCTCAGATGTCCTCACAGGCTAATTCCTGTCCAGTAATACACATTTATATACTGATAAAAAGCACATTACAATTTGGTGACCCAAGAGTATCATCTTCCTATAATATTTTTAAATTCCACCATCTAAATATCTTCTTAACCTAAATCTCTTAAAAAAAACATTTTTTTGCACCATCTTTATAACCATGTTTTCTCCACTCCAACCATGAAGAGTTCTGTAAATGCCTGAGCTGGAGTTAAAATAATTCTTCCAGGTCCCACAACATCATAAAATGAGAGCTATAGCTTCACATCCGAGCACTGAGCACGGACTGAGCTCCTGCTGTCCTTAAAAAGCAGGACAAGATCCATATCTGCTCTGATGAGAGAAGAGTAACCTCATTGTTCCATTTACTGTTGTATAAACAGCTTTCTAGTGATATTTCTTATTAACAAATTAAACAAATAAGCAGCATCAGTAATCAGATGATGACTAAACACATTTCACTAACATAAGAATTTGGTAGGAATAAGCATTAGTATTCCACGATCCCTCCCAAGTTATTTTCTCATTTCTAGACTTCCAAGGTACTTCAGCATTATGACATGAAACAACTCATATCTAAAACTAATTCCATTGTAACTTGAACTGCAAATTATTGTTCAGATCACACTGAGCACGTCGAACTGCAAAGCAAAGAAACAGGTTTAAGGCATTTACAGAACAAGCCCTTTACCTTGGTTTCTTTAGTGCTGCTAGAACCCTTCCCCTCTGTCTTCTTTTGTTTCGACGAGGAGCTGCTTTTGCTGCCACCACTACCCTCCTTGCCAAGGTTGCTGCTGGACTTCAAGGATGACGACTGGCTGACCGTCCTCTTCCGGGACCCGTGTTCTTGCTTGGAATCTTTCTGCAGGACTGGGGCAGCAGGAGACGGCAGTAAATCCTTCTCTTTAACAGCACTTGGCTTTGAAGACCTGGATAAAATCAACAAATTCAGGGTTGGGGTTTTTTTCCTTAAAAAACAAACCCAAACAAACCCAAAAAACCCACCTTTTTTTTTTTTTTTTAATTAAAACACTTTTTTTTTTTTTTTTTTTTTTTTTTAAACAAACAAGATTTTTGTTGCTAGACCTAGCAAACCAGATACAGAGGAAAAGAAAGAATCATCTCAGTAACTAGGTTTCTATGAAGCCAGATTGAACTCGTTTTCACCATTTTATTTGTTCTGACCTGAAAACACAGGAGACAAGTTCTAACCATAAAACCACATCCCTACAACAGTTCTTAAAAAAACACCCTGAACACTCACAGCGTAAGAAATTAATGCCAATGGTAGCGCCAGCCTGTCTGTTGCAGACTACTCAGCCTAACAGCTCTGAAAAAAGATGGTCCAGATAAATGTTCTCTGGAACCCAGGAAAACGGAAGGTCCTCTCAGCATGGCCCTTCAGCACTCTCTTACCTTGGCTGCTGAGGGCTACTGTTGACTATTCTTGGCTTCCCATCATCATTATTTCTACACATTATTTTTATAAAATCATATAGTTTCATTTAATTAAATGTCCTTCAGATAACTGCACTGGCACACAAGCAAATACCAGAAATAATAGGTTAAAAAAGCATAACCAAGATAGAAATGCATCCGTTTGTTCTACAAATGCTAACAAATAGTAAGACACTGTTTAATTCAGAATGGGCAAACATCTGATGTGCTGCAGCTTCTCACACATTTGTAATTTGGCAATTACTCACTATATAGAAATATTTTCCGTGACATAATTATACCAGCTTTCAGTTGCTTGATCTGAAATAGCAGAGTTTTAAAACGCAGTGGAAAAAACCCTTATTCTTTCCTGTGGATTAACACTGACCAAGAAATAAATCAAATAAAAGCATAATAGCTGTTACAAGAATCATGGAAAATTACAGAAATAACAGAGAAGTAAAAAAGTATTAAACAATGTTACAGATTTGCTAATTCTGTATTATTTTGCTCTTGTGTCACTCAAACTTTTCTTCAGCTAATCAAGCAAATGTGAGGCTAAATCCAAGGATCCAAATCTCAATGCCATCAGCTTCCCAGACAAAGCCAGTTAAGTCATTTATTCTCAGTTTACAAACTTGCTAAATGGAGAATAACCACATTGGGTTAATTGAAAATCACAGATTTTGCAAGACCAAAAAGCTAGATGCACAGCTGATTTCTAAAACAAAACCAAACCCCACGCTACATTAGAAAAGAACCAGGAAGCATATATTCCATAGTACACCACCCCTTCACGTGAGGTTTACCTTACTTATGTTAAGTAAAGCAATTGTCCTTGGCCAATGTTTTTGGTTATGGAAATTAATTTCCACCAACTACTAATCAAAACTCTGAAGTAAATCTGTCTGAAGGGTACACAGCAATCAATTTTTACCCATTGATTAACAAGGAGAAGACATTTTTTGGGGGGGGAGAGGGGGAAAAGAGGGGGGAAGATGGGCACCCATCCTCTCCCTGATCACCCTGAGCCTTCAGTGTTGAAAATGTAGCCAAGATACTCACTCCCTACTGCTAGAAGTCTTGTGTCCTGATGGAGCTTTTTCTTCCAGTTTCGTTTTCTTGCTTTCACTGGCTCTGTTTTCATCCTCATTCTGAATAAAGCAAACGAGAAATACATCCAGGCAAACGTCCACATTTACAGCTTCACTGAGAGTGGCAATGTTTCACACGAAGAGACTAAATTCTACAGTGTACAGAATAAGTTATCTACAGACCACAAAAACATTCCCTAAAGCATCTAGTCTACATCAAATATCTGACCAGATCCTGATACTGGAACATAACAAAAAACAAAGTCTGGCTTCTAAATTACCAACCTGCATAAAAGTAGCAGCAGCTAAGTTGTTCATTTTAGCACCAACATATTATCACCATGAAATACCAGAAAAAATCTGCCAAAGGCTTCAATATGAGATCAGGAGACAGACTTTGTGCTGTGGAGCCTAACAGAGGTGTCTTATGAATGCCAGAAAAAGGTAAAAGTCTTGCAGTTTCTTAAAGTAAGCTGAGAGATTTTTACATAAATTTAATCACAAAGTCAAAGGGTCTTGAAGGCAAATTTCTAAGCTGTCTCCAGGAAGCACTGGAAGTATCAATATAAGGAATATTAATTAGCGAATCAATATAGCAAGTGTTAATATAGCGAACGGAAAATAGGGTCTCACAGAGTAAGTCGTCTGGTAACATAACCCAGATTCAAACCCAAAAGGTTTCATTTTGGTTACACTGATGCTGCAGCCCTGAGCCCTACGGTCAAAGGAAGCGCCCGAGCAACTAACACGTAGAAACGGAGTGGTGACAGCTGCGGAGAGAGCGCTCACAAACCTGGAAACGGGGGCGCGGGGGGAGAGGGGGGTTTCTTGAGTCGCCTCAAACACGCTTCCATCTGCTCGGCTACGTAGCAGTGAGCATCAGGGTAATCTGAGGCGTCAAACCAATTAACAACCAGGCTATTTGCTGGGATAAAGCCTAAATTTAATTGGTCTTACCAAAGCTTTCTGCTTTAGATGTAAGAGCACAGATCTTTAATGCTATGAAACTATATCATATAGATAGATCCAAACGTGGACTGAAAGGCATAACTGGTCGGAGAAACAGAAGCCGGTGTATTCAGAGCCACCGGACATGAGAGTGCAGTCCCATAAGCATTAGGAATTCTGTAAGAACACTAGCAAATAATAATTAGTCACTGTACTGGTCAGAGTTACTCCAATTTTACAAAACAGCTCGTAGTTTCTCACTTAATTTCCTTATCCAGAAAAACCAGGAACAGTACAGGAGAAACCCCTGCTTGCAGACACGTATCAAGTCTCCTAGACGACACTAATTTCAGCAAGTGACCAAGTTTACTTGGGTTGCTCAGTAGGAAAACTGGTTTAACTGAAATTATCTCTCCCCTCTGGAGAGTCAAATGACTCTGGATGATATCATATAATCCTTTGATTCCACGTATCAACGAAGTCTTACAACCACTGCCAAATCCCTCTGAAAATTTCATTTTGACACTGAAACCTAGAGTGGCACAGCGATTTTTGAATCCCTGAACTAGGGCTTCACAGCCCCAACTTCATGGACACCAATAAAAACTTATTGCATCACTGAATCCACTTGACAGTCATAGATCTGCTCTTTATACGTCTAAATCTATGTAGATCTCTATGTTTGACGTTTCTGAAAGCAGTTTAAAATTAAACCACCAGCTACTTCATCCCACCCCTCCAAGAGAATTACTTCTATTCATCCCCCCCTTGATTCCTGACCATTTTACTGCCCCCAGGCATTTCTGCTTTTTATTTAGAGTTGAGAAGATTAAATGACTTTTTTTTTTTTTTTTGAAAAGATTAAATATCATTATGGAGCGGCATCTCTGCTCCCAGTAACGCAGCACCCCTGGGATGATGGTTTCTGCTGCTGCCATGCCTCAGGCCCCTTTCTGCCCCATCCTTCGTCCTGGTAATACGCAACTGCATGATTCACTGGTTCAAGGAGCTGATCCAGCTGAAAACTATTTGGGTATTTTGGGGTTTTTGGGTTGATTTGTGTGTGTGTGTGTGTCTTTTGGTTTTGTTTTGGTTTGGGGTTTTTTTGGCCAGGTGAATTTTCCATTGATCAGCTGCAGTGCAACGGGGGCTGGTGGCAGATCAAGCAGAGGCATGAGAGGGCAGGATGGCGTGCTCGGAGGTACAGGCCGTGCGGCCTCCGTGAGCTCTAGCGGCAGGGCTAACACTCCCACAGGTGCAACCTTCTCCCTTCCCCTCTTCACTCCAGAAGAAAGTCTCTACCATAACAGCACAGGGATGATCAACGTGCTCTACACAAATCAGCTAGCCAAAGTCATCTCCTAAATTGCTCGGGGTCACTCTGCTGAGGTATGATCTGGGTTGCTGGGCTACACGCGCGACACCAGTAGCAATCCGCTGTGGGCCAAGATAACATCTCTGTCTATAAAATCATCACCTGCTTATGTTTCCTTTTGCCTTTTGTAGAACTTCTGTCAGATGGCTGTTTCTGGGACTCTCTCGCGTGCTTCTCTGGCACGTTTTTCTTTTCCACTTTGGGTGCATCAGCATCCTTGTAAGGCTTCCCTGGTATTCTGGATAAGAGGCTCAGGTCAATCTTCACAATAAGTGGGTACCTTTCATCAGGATCACTGAGTGGTGAAAGAAGCTCTTTCTCTTCCATAGGAGAGAACATTCTTTGCCGAAAAAAGCTGTCATCCTCCTCCATGGAAGATTTAACAGGAGTCCTATTGCTCTCGGAGTATTTGGGTGTTTGTGATGAAGGAGGCAGGCTCTCATTTTCATCTGAATCAGAGGATGAGGTATCTGTTTCTATGAATTCCCTGGATTTCTGGGCAGATTTGCTTGAAGCCTTGTATTTCTTTTTCTCTGTTGTAGGCCGAGGGGAAGATTTGGGCTCTTTCTTTATATTGGGTTTTCTAGAGCCTTTTGTGGCTGCCTTATGCCTGTTTGAAGGTATATTTGTTGCCATGTCTACTGGGGTTTCACTTTCTATTTTAAGACCTCCTCTAGGCTCTTCAACAGATGTCTTTTCTGCTTTCTTGGGCTGCTTTTTACCTACAGTCCTCCTCTGTGTTGAGCTGTCACTCTGGGCAGGTGATTTCTGCCTGCCACGACTGCTCTCCGAGCCCTTTTGGTTGGCTTTGGAATCTCGCCCCGGTGTAGAAGAAATCGAATCCTTGGATCCGCTTTGATCAGCGTACCCACTCCCTGTCCCCTGCTCCCGTCCCTCTTTTTTGTAGCCTTGGGAGGATGGGATATTGCTGTCCACGGAAGAAGCTGGTGACACTTTATGTGAATTAACTTTGTTCAACCAGTTATCCAGTTGCCACTTGTTTGTTGGTGGTGGCTCTGGCTAAAAAACAAATAAAAAACCATAGCGTTAGATAAAATATTTCCTCTGTCTTTCATCTTTTCCACAAGGCAGCTGTAACTGTGCTGTCAAAGCAAGAGGTATGCCAAAAAGCCTGAAATAAATAACAAAGGAAATATAGGCTGATGAATATAGCTACAAATAACAGCTCATTTCTCCTTCATCTGGACGAGGTGCTATCAACAGGCAGTACCTGCTGCTGTAGCTTTCCAGACTAAAAGCCTCAGTTTTTTAAGCTACTGTTACTGTATCTAACTTCTGTTCTCCAACAGATAACTGGTGATAAAAATCACCTCAAATTCAAACATCAAATACGTGCTTATACAGAGACTTGTTCCCGTAGTGAACTACAGGTACTTCAGCAAAAGAAAGGTACATCTTGAATCTGATCCCACAGTTGTCAGTTGTTTGTTTGGGTTTTGTTTGGTTGTTGTTGTTTTCTAAATAGATTGAGAATTTATTCATCTTTTCTGCTTTTAAAGCTCAGGATTAATGCCAAGCTAATGAAGACAGCCTGAATATGTGTCGAATCCTACCTCGGGGGATGCACTCTGTGATGGTTCATTAGCTTCACTATCACTGGAACTGCTTTCACTTTCAGAGTCAGATCCTGAGCTGCTTTCAGACCCACTATGGCTGCTCGAGTCATCCCTTGAGTTGTCTGCTCCTTCACTGTTATGCTGCGAAGGTTCAGAATTACTGAAAAGAAAAGTGAGGAAAAATAAACAAACACTACCCAAGGCACAAATGTAGCCTAGAAGTCCTTTCATTAGAAAGAATAAAATGTAGTATTTTAATTAACATTTACTAGAAAATTCCACATAATGGAACACAGTTCACCCTGGAAACAAACGACAGCCTTTGTTTCCTCCCCCCTTCCCAAAGTGGTTAGTGTAATTTGCAGGATATATGCTATTTAATCACTGATTAAATTCTAATCACCTTTTGCTTTAGCACAAGACAAAAGACAAACATGAATTTGAGAAACGAGATCGAGTTGAGGCGCTGACCGGACTGCAGACCACCGC
>KL269800.1:13799-32337 GCA_000699545.1 Podiceps cristatus | reverse complement strand
ATGCCTACCTTCCAGGTGTGCTCCTTGGCACCGTCTTATCGCAGTCCTGCAATTAAGAAAAAGAGCATGAAGCTTCTAGAAGTTACTTTAGGATTGTATATACAATTAAGTTGCAAAGCATCAGTTTAGTGCCTTTAAACTTTTACAAATATTTAGCCTGAATAGCACCTCAATTCAGTACTTGCAGCAGTCTAAATTTGTCTGTTCTCCCCTTTCACGGAAAGAAAAATAAACCAGTTATTTTTGCCAAATTTTCGCCACAAATCTATTACCTCAGGCAGCAGTCTAAATTTGTCTGTTCTCCCCTTTTACGGAAAGAAAAATAAACCAGTTATTTTCGCCAAATTTTTGCCACAAATCTATTACCTCACAGTCCTAAGTTCCAAGAGTTCCTATTTCCACCACTCACTAATACCATGTTCCCATCTTTCTGAATCAGATGATTCAACGTTTTACAATACTACTCCTGAGATGCCCAGGGTACTAGGAGTAACTAGGAGTAACCCGACTAAATGTACTATCTCAAAGTTTTCCACATAAATAAAGTACTAGAACTGGGAACAGGAAGAAAAGAAACAGAAGAGGAGTGTGGATTACTGCTGGGCAGCACAGACCCTACGGGTATTTTTAATTTAGCATGCGAAATACCTTTGTGCAGCTTCTGCCAGAAATGGCAATACTGACAAAGAGGAACAAAAGAGATTTTTTTTTTTTTTTTGTAAAAATAAAGGTGCTGCTATATTCCTAGTTACAGATACAGTATCCCTTGTCATCCCAACCACAATCGTAAGCTACTAATGTGCAGTCACGTTTGTACCATGTACTCTAGATGAAATGGCAGAAGATGAAGGGTCCTATCTTTAAATGGCGGGTCATTACGTATATTTTAAAGTACACTATTGCCATTTTATGTTCAGAGAAAGCCCATTTAAAATCAGTAGAGCAGTATTTTCTAGATAAAAGTGTAGTGTTTCAACAAAACAGATAATTTTCCCGAAGTTTACATCTAGGAACACCTGAGGTTTGTTGAAAAACGTGCGACTTGGATATTTGTTTCTTAATCGGGAATCTCCTCTAAAGCTGCTCAGTTTGCTGCTGCAATACTGGACACTGTTGAACCGTGAATGCATTCACTGTGTTTTAATGAAACGCTGATTTAATGAACATACCTGCTCTCCATCGCTGTCTTCACTACTGCTAAGTTTTAAGTCATCTTTCAACATACTGAGTAAAAGGGAGAAAGTGAGACAAGTTTTTCCACGTACTTTAATTACTTTCAAAGCATTCTTCTGTATTTCAACATGCTATTGTTTATACTACAAAGCAGGCTGCGTGGGTGAACCCACGCGGTAACGTTTAAGAATGGCAAGTTAAGTCATTCTTTAGAGAAGAATAAGGATTCTAGTACTGTGGTTTGTTAGTCCATGCTGTTAAATTTCGAAGGGAAATCTGAGACATTTTACTAATGTGGGAGGAGCTAACGTGTATGTTCAACTTACACATAATGGCCAAGAATACTGTTTTAAGTAGAAACAAGAAAGCTAGCACAAGTGGCTGTTTCCTGTCTCGTGGCAAAAGTGCAACTGTTCTAAGCCATATTTTTAAAATTATTGTTCAAAGCCATAATTACTGTATTATTTATGGTAGACACACATATACACACTATTTCACAATATTGAAGATATATGAACACACTGAAAACATAACAAGGTACAGGGCCTTTCTGCTTATTGAAAAACACCTTTGATGACAAAAATAAAACATCTTACTCTGTCTGGTTCGATTCACATCTGGAGAAAGACAATGAGAAAGGATTAAAAGTCTAATACTGCTGACTTTCACAGTATAGCTGTTCTACTGATGATCTGAAAAGGAACATCAGCCTCTAGAATCTAGTTCCTGAAATATTTTTTCATTGCTATCCCTTTACAAAAGATGCATTTATCTCCTTGACCACGTGTGTACTTGGTTGGTGTTTTTTTATTTGGTTGGGTTCGGGTGGGTTGTTTGTTTTTTGTTTGTTGGTTTGGTTTTTTAACCAGATCACAATCACTTTTTTTTTTTTTTGATTACTTAAAACTGTATTGTCACAGTAAACATCATCTCAACTTTCTTCCTAAGCATCCCAGTTCAACACAGGACCAACACTACCTCTTGTTCCTACATGTTCTCACATTCCCCAGCTTTGGAAATCACACAGTTCCCTCGTAGCGGCCTACACTGCTACAACAAAAGCACAGCCAACTATTTCTACCACTTGTTGAACTGGCTGCGTATGAGCAACTTCTTAAACTACATGTTGTTGGGAAACTGCTTGTCAGCCTATAAAATTGAGGGGGGGTTTCTTTTTGTTCTATTCCCTCCCCACAGGTCCTGTGCTTTTTAATCCCGCTAAAAGTGTAACATGTGCACAGACAAGCAGAAGAACTAGACTTCATTTTGTGACTATATCACAACAAATGTTAACTTAGAATAACAAGTTTTCAGAATATAAATCCACTTTCATTAAACATACAATCAGCTGGTAAACCTTCATTTTCATGGACATATTTGTTTGGAAACAATCTTTTAACAGCATATAATTAATTTTCAGGTATGAGAAAGGTAGACTAGAGCAATCTAGAATATTCCAGTTGCTTTTTATTTTTTCTCCCAGTTGCACTGACGAAGTAAAACGTCAGGTCTGTGTGCATCACTAATAGAAATGTTTGCCAGTCAGTTAAGAGACTGTGTAGAGTAAACTTAATGGGATCCCAAACATAGTTTGCTATCTCCTCCAATACAAAGCAGTTCCCCATCCCATCTATTTGTGCAACTGCTACAAGCTGCTCCCAGCTGGCAGCTCTGCAACGCACACGTTTGGCAAGTCCCATCCCATCCTGCCCATCCTTGTATGCCGGCACCTTCCTGGCTCACAAGCCCATTCTGAGGCCCAAACTCTTGCACACCTATCTTCACATCTGACAAGAAAACAGGGGAACAAAAAGGTGGCACAGAGTTTGTGTTATTCACTCCAATGTGCCGTATTTGGTCTACTGTCCCCCAAAATGGCTGCTTAAAGATGATCCCTTTTTTCTGCCAGTCAGGAAGAAGTACGCTAAAGAGTCTGTGCAAGAACTGACACATTCCAGTAAAAGAACCAGCTATTTTCCAAGTCTCTTAACATCCAACTACTGTTTAGAAATGTTTTCTCAACAGCCACTTACGATTTGGATTGATGACCATTGGATGCTTTTGATGAAGGATTGTATCGTTCTAGAAGAAAAAAAAAAAACAATGCACAGTTGAATACTCAGCCAGCAAAATAAGTGACTCCCAAGTTGCCAGAAGTAGACAGTATTTGATAAAGTGGTAGACAGGAGAAGGAAACAGCTAGCTGACATCAGGTATGATCTCCCACAGACTGAAGAAGTGAGTGGATGCAGAGACAAAACACTAAATACAGCAAATAATCAAGAAAATCTAGGAAATTATTTCAATCATTGCTGTCTAAACCAACACACACTTTACTTGTTATTAATGGTGTGAAAAATTGGTTTGCTTTTATCAAGCTTAATCTATTGCCTTCTACATGTGGGATACGGGATATAAATCAGCCTGCCAAGCTCTGACTCGCTTCAGCATCCCTACTTAGCTTTCCAGTGCATGAGCAATCTTTAGATCCAGAAATCAAACTCAGAAACAAATTCTGACAACAGGAATACATACTGATATAATATGCTTTTCCATTTGCAGGGGGGTTCCCCCCCCCTTTTTTTTAAAAAAAAAAAAAAATTGGCAAATTGCGTAGTTCAACAGAAACAAGACCTGAGGCTGATAACAGTTCCCCAGAAAATTCAAACAGAAGTTAAACTGGTTCTGTGTTTTGACTAACCTTGCCTTTTATACACCTAAACATCTGTTGGTCCTGTAACTTAAGTCTATGGTTTAGCAGTATGGAATTAAGTTTTAATTTGTTTCCTTAATTCCCCACTGTATCAGGTGTTTAGATTAAGCTGCTTGTGAATACCTAAGAATAAACTATTCTTCTTTTACTATTTAATCTGTGTAATCACTTCAAGAGGGAATGGAAAGACTTTGGGAAGGTAATAGCACAAGTCTAATTCAGTTTTACCTGGTGTGCTACCTGTGTTAAATTATTTATTTTAGTAATATTAAAAACTACATGTCCTGGCTTCAGCCGGGATGGAGCTGGTTGTGTCTCCAGCAGCTCCCGTGTTCTGGGTTTGGTGTGTGCAGAACGGGGCCAGCACGCGGCTGGGGTTGGTGCTGCCGAACGATCAAGGACATTTTGCAGTTTCCCAGGTGTTGCTGATGTGCAGGTGCAGAAACCTGGGAGGGCACGGCCGGAAGAGTTGATCCCAACTGGCCAGAGAGAGTGTTCCATGGCACAGACGGCACGGCCGGGGTCAGGGAGGGTCGGCCAGTGCCCCCTCGCTCTGGGTCCTTGTTCAGTTCGCTTTCTGTTCATGTTAGCTTATTATTATTCTATTTCGTTTGGGCCTGTTTGTCCCTCGCGCTCTCTCTGGCACTGGCTGTTCTGGGATGGCTGCGGGGGAATAACCCTACTCCTGGCTGCTGCTGGGGACGGGCTGGGTCAGTCGTCCAGTGGTGAAAAATTGTGCATCATTCGTTTTATATATTCTCTTATCCTTACACATTGTTATTATAATTAATATATTTTTATCTTCTCCTTTGCTGTCCTGGTAAAGTGTTTCTATCTCAACCCGTGAGCTCTCAGTCTCAGATTCTCCTCCTCACCCCACGGGGGGGTGCTGGGGGGGGTGAGCGAGCGGTTCTGTGGTCAGTTACCCTTCGGGGTTAAACCGCGACACAACAATACAGTTAGAGAAATAAAAGCTGCTTTTGTCTAAAACCTGAAAATGCATTCTGGGACAAGAAAGTCAAGGATATTGCTAAGCATATTACTGTATGGATTCTTGACCAGTTGTCTCTCTCGATTTTAAAATGACAAAGTGAAAATGAACAGTGAAACTGCAATGTGTTTTTTCTATTGAAATACAAACATAAGCACTATTTTGGTTTCTAATATGTCCCCCAGCAGGGATCTGGATTTGTTAAAGGGTGTTTTGTTTTAATACTCAGCTATTTTAAATGGGATCAACCAAAGAGGCATTTTTTCAAGAATTAGAAATGCGACAAATTAAAAATGTAGGTTTTTTTTCCCTAGAAGATAGTAACAATGTTGCAACTCAGTCATGCGAAAGAAAATCAATCAATTGTTTTATAGGTTAAAACCCAAGAAAGTACAAAAAAAATCTTAACTTAAACTCCATCCTATGACCAGTTCGGAAAAAAGTCATTCTCTAAAAAGCATGACATACTAAGAATACTGAAGCACAGCACAAACACTGAACCCATTACAGGAATTTAATATACTTACTCTGTTCTCCAGTGCCAAAACTGGACTGTTGAGACTCCTAAGGGAATAAAAGATCACAAGTGTTTTTTTCACTGGGAATTTTAACATATCAAAACCCATGCTTCTATCAGGATACTCCTTCCACTTAAAGGACAGCACCTCACCTCTAAAACAGGCAAACCCCTCAGCTCTCCCATTTGCTTAGTTACAAGAAGGGGGATGTGGACTTGTACTACACGATAGCTGAAACTCCCAATCCCCACGTAACTTCCATAAATCCCATCTTCATGTGTGTTTAGCATGGAGAGGAACGTGTTTTTCTTTAGCTTCCTTATACAGAGCGGTGTATGTTTTATGTATTTTCATATTACCGCTGGTAGTTTTACGTCTTTTCATTCAAGTTCTTTTCCCTGCATTTTTCTTTTTCAGACACATACAGCACCGCGGTGCACGAGGATAGTAACAACCTATTAACAACAATAATCCCAGCTACAAAGGAGCCCCAGAGACAATGAAACTTAAAATCTGAACAGCTCTGCACCCCCTGCCCAGCCCCCTCTCGCCGTGGCTCGGCGCGCGTCCCCGGTGACCGCAGCCAGGCAGAGCTGGCCACCGCATCGTTGCTCTCCCCAAAGGCCGGACCATCACGTAACCGGGCAGGTCACCTGTACGCGAGCCCATGAACCGTCACACAGAACTGCTTTGGACCGATAACAAAGCCGTTACCTATAAATCTAGCCTTGAAAGAGAAGGCCTTGCAAATTTTAGCGCTCGTACAATTTTCAGTATTCCCATTCCAGAAAACCCAATTCTGTCTCCCAAAACACAGTAGATAATTTTTTTAAAAAACACTAAAATGTTGCTTCACAAACAAGTGCGCAGAGGCTCCTGAGTTACTGAAAACCTACTTTTAGGCTAGAGTGCCATTTTAAAATAGGACCTTCCTGACCTCATTTGAAAATGAGGACAAATGCTGGCCCCATAAACAAAAATTGAAAATGTTTGGCTCAATTCATAAAGTTACACACACACACATTTTACTTAAATCTCTGGCAATGGCAAACCGTAATAACAATTCAGCAAGGAAATCCATTTTTTTTGGTATACCTGTGAGCCAGTCTTCCCCCAGAAACAAGTTAGTGATGTGCAGCAGTTATACAGGCAATTTACAAAACCGAATTTTTTAAACACACAAAAGCTTTATACTGCAAAGCACTCATATTTCTAATTTCCCTTAATTTTTTAGTTCAAAGGTGAAAGCAGTTGCAATAATGCATTGAAAAAGTAATTTTTTTAATAGGGAACTTGATAGGGAACTCTCCTTGTAAGAGGTTTCAAATGCCTCTAATCTTTACTAATTGAAAGTAAGCAAGAGACAATAAAACTAAAATTAATTTATGTTTAAAGCACAAAGTGAAGATGAAGTTGGAGAGAAGCCTTGTGACTTCAACAGAAAGCAACAAAGTAAAAGCTGATTTTTATCTTTTACATAGGTACAAGGACTGCAAGTGTGATTCCCTAATCGCCTTTTTCCTCTGACAGCTTAGCCAAGTTGATACACTAAGTCAAAAACAGAAGTAAAGACCGCACAGTAATCAAACACGGCATCTAGAGAGCAACCGGGCTGGGGTGAGCGCAAGATGAGGAACTGGCACCCTTTCTTACCAATACACGTATCACAAATTCTGCAGAACGCACCTGCCTAATTGCTCACTTGAGTCAACTTCCTATTTCCAAGGCGTAGTGCAGTCTTTCAGTTAAGTGCACTTTAACGAGGTGTTATGTTTAAATGTGCAAATTTTTCCAACTCTCTTGCCATCTATTTTGTCTTTGAATACACATTTCTTTAAGCAACTTGGAGTTTATAAAAGAAAAAGCTATACTTTCAACTCAGAAGTTATTTATAACAGTATCTTCTAAAGGTCTACTTCAGAAAGAAAAAATTAAAAACAACTTAAAGGAAGGAAACCCTTTTAACCAAAGTACAATAGACTGCTGAGGTTAGATAGTGAAGACACTTAAGCAGGAAACAGAATCGCAGCTTGTACTGCGACACAAAAACCGTGGAGAGAAAAACACTCGCCAGCTGGCTAGAACGGCAGTCAGGCACCGAATCCTCCTTTGTAGGCCTCCAGCCCGGCTGTAGTCCCGGCTGTGGGGAATGGGACCCATCTCCATTTAACGTTTGAAATCTCGGGTCAGATCTCATTTCTATTTCTCAGAAGAAAGTTTCTGTATTACGGTGGAACAAGGGGCCTGGCTGCTGACCTTCGCGGTAACTCCGGCACAGGGCAGATGCTGAACCACCCCGGAGACAGAATCCAGCTCTTCAGAGATGCCGGTAGGTCACTGCACAGCTACGCAGGTACAAAACTGCCAATGCTCTCGCATTGCTTTGAAATGAAAAACTTCCACCCTCTAAAAAACAGCTGGGGTTTTTTAATATATTTTATGAACATGCCAGTATTTTTGGAGTTTTTGACTGCGAGCCCATGGCTTAAAAAAAGTTACATGGGATAAAATTATAGAGTGTTAGGTCATTGGATAACATTTTTTATCAAGGCTCAGGAATCTACATTTTTTTCATAGCATCCATAAAACTTTCCCTGACCTATTTTCTTGAAGTTTTATGTTCTGATTTGCAGACTTCCTGATAATTATTAAATATATTTATAGTAAATGCAGAGGCCCCGGTCTGGGTCCCTTCAAGCTACTGTCTACACATAGGGAAAATCATCTTACCCCAACAGTCTTGCAAATAAAATTGGTCCACCAAAGGGAGCTTGATTTTATGTGCACAGGCAAAACATACCAAACTTCTGGACACAAAAGGAATGCTGTGAAGCACTGCAGCATATTACTTGTAAATAAATGGAGCACAGTATTAAAGAGAACAACTTTCCTTGAACAGTACTGCTTGATTTAAGTAAATCACTGTTTTGTTTTCTGAATTCTGCTCTGGGTTCAGACTGCACAAGCCTATGGCTCGCTAACTCACTGGAATTCTGCAAAGATGCTGCTGCCAAGAATGACAGAGGGGAGAAGGCAGAGGAAATTATAGGCTTTGAGTGCAGAGAGAGAAGCTGACAAAGCTCCATGGCTAAGATGTGCAGCCACAAAATAAAAAAAGCTGGCAAGAAGTCAAAAGACTCAGAGCAGCCATAAATGGAATTTTTTGCAAACCGGGTGAAGAAACACAATCCAGATCAACAGGTTCAAAAAAATCACAACCTACCTTTTTTGTGCAAACATCAACAAGACTGTGCGATCTTACACAGCTTCTCTCTGTGTCAAAGACGCATCTGCACACCTTCTTTCTTCCCAAACTGAGCCAGACTCCAGAGAAACGCAGAAACAGGCAGTTCTAGCAACCTCACAATCAAGTGTGCTCAAAAGAATGTGAAGGGAAAACACTTCCCCAAAGGTTCAAGAATAAGTATTGAAAGCAGTGGAGTAAGTACCCTTGTTGATGAGGAAAGGTGTGGAATTTCTTACTTTACTATAAAAGGAAAGAACTGTTTCCAAGTTCATATTTTTATATAACATAGGAAATAAACCCCGACTAAAGGTAATATGGGCAAGATTAATATTCATCTATCTCATCATTATAATGCTAAGAAAGTAGAGAATGACATTTGCTTCTAGGTAAGCCTTCAAAAGTAAAGGGGGTAACTGTGCAGTATGTTCTACATTTTCAGCTCAGTGGAGAGAAGCAAGCCAGCCGCAAGGAGACAGGGCCCCTCAACGCAGAGGGCGATGACAACAGGACTGCCCACAGCTCGGGACATCTAGCCAGGACGAGAACCTGCACTGTTTCACTTCGCTCCAGCCTGCGGGCGTTTTGTGGAGGTACACTTACAACTTGGGACCTGGAAACTTTGGCCAAAAAAAAGTTATGTCAAAGCATTCACATAAGACTGATTACACTAGAGACCTCAGTGAGAAAATAATCTTAAAATATTTCACTGTTGTGTTTTGGGGAGCAATTTGGATCAAACAGGAAACTGCTAGCAGCAAGGGATGCTCTTAAACAGCAGACCCGTCAGAAAAAGTGTAACCTTCGTTATTACAAAGGGAATTTGAAAGACAAACAGCTTGATTTCTTCACTCTGAAGTTATGTCAAATTAGGGGTGGAATTCCCCAATCCATTTTAGAGATATGTTGAGTCTGGAGAAAAGGTATATTGTCGAGTTAAATCTTTAACTGGTAATCAGTAGATACAGGAAACAAAAACATGAATTCTTGAATGAGTCAGCTATCGCAAGCTGAACTCTGCTTGCTACCCAGAGCTATCTACCCTGCCTATCTCCACCCTGTCTACCCATCAGCTTCCAAGACCGTGCAGATTGCAGAGCTGTATTTCAGGGCAAACAATCAGCAGTGCCAGCCTGCCTCGAAACCCTGCGGCCGGGGCTGCCAGATCCAGCCTCAGGGGAGGGAGCGAGCAGCCGAGAGCAAGAGAACTCCTTCCTCAGAGGTGGCAGCTCAAGCAGGTCTCCTGGAAACATGCCCTGTGCTGTCGACAGCAGCGAAGAGTGACGGATTTCTCTTTAGAATTAATAGCGTAAACACTTCACTAGTCAGTTAAGTATACGGGAGGTTAGGAAGAGATCTTACAGGACAAGTGATCTCAAAGTTTCTTTAGCAAAACATCTGATTTTAAAACTGTTCTAATTTTTTTTGAAAACATAAAATCTATTAGAACTATTAATGGACTTCAAAAATATGAGGAAAATTCAATTTATGCAGAAGAGTACATTTCAGTTTCTTAGCATTTACCAGCCAGTCTCCATCGGTTTGCTAGATGGAGTTAAACCCACCATTTGCTTGCTTCTACGTAAAATGGTGCAAAGCGTTTCCCTAATAGAGAAAAAGGCTCAATGGCATTTTCAAGCTTCATAAGTATCCTGAAGAAGGTCTGGATTTATGAAACAAAAATTAAAAAGTAGAAGGAAAGATATATCATAGACATCTTTGCAGACTGTTCTGTGTGTGTAAACCAGAGGAAAAATGTTACCATTCTTCATAAGGGTACCGCTGACAAATGTTATTGTGAAGCAAGATAAAGAGATACAAAGCACTGAAACAAACCCAGAACTACACAGAATTGAATTTAAAAGAGTTCCAAAATCCTGATCTTTAATAGGAGTTACTCTTTCAACAGCATTCAGTATTTGACTACAGGACTGACCTTTGTTGGAAAAGGAAATTTTGATGGTTCAGTTTTGCATGGCGTATGAATAGCAGTCAGTGGAGGAGGCCAAGAATGGGTCATCTCCTACAACCAGAACAAAAAAGAAGAGCTATTAACAAAATTAAAGCAAAGATTTCAAGTTACAATCTTGATTCAAATGGTAACCCTGTCTCTCAGTTTTCAGTTCATTGTCCACACTTCACTAAGCTTTACATTCAAATCCTAATTTCCCAAATGCCTAACAAAGATTTTACACATAAACCTAACTTTTAAGTTGTTACCCATGAGAACAGATAGTTAAGCAATAGTAATAACAAGCAGAAAGGCATAAATCAGTAAAATTGGTTGGCCTGAGCATAAACCACAGCAGAAGTCAGTCTGGTCATTTCAGACTGTGAAAAGCACAAGTAGGACACGGATAGAAAGAAGAATCCTAGGAAAGGGAAGCCTATAATTGAGGAAAAGGGGGAAAATCAGGTGCTTGAAGCTGGAAAGAAAGTGCCTTGTATTCTCCCAGAGCACCTCCAAGGAGCATGGAATATTGGAAGGTCAGAGCAAACAGTAAACCTTGGGAACACTCAAGGGGAATCTGATGATCCTTTTGTGATAGTAGACATAAGACCAGGGGATCCCATGAGGGGTAAAAAGACTTGAGAAAATAACCTAGGTAGAAGAGAAGGGAAAGTTCTGCCATGGGGTAGCAAAAAAGAAAGTACTATAATCTAAAAGAGATAACATAATTTGAGGACTGTATTTTGGTGGAAGAAATGGGTAATTCTGGTTAGGTGAACAGGGAGGTGGCCTAGAAGAACTGGAACGCAGCGAGGATATCCAGCAGAGGATGTGCACACCCAGCAACGCCCAGGGCCCAGCTCCCACGCGGCTCTGCTTCCAGTTTTCCCCAGTCTACCTGTGCTGCAGGAGTCACTGAAGAGCCCTCCTGTACGGACTTGCAGCCAAGCCAATACAAAAGGCACTAATCAACTGCAGAGTACTTTCCACCTCCTTAGTTAATGTTTGTATTTTCAACAAATATGAATACAAGCCCAGAGAACTTACTTTTAGAATTTCATCCACGCAGCTCACATCACCAGATGCTGATGCCTACAAATCAAAACTCAAGATTAACATCTCCTAAAGCACATTTTCCTTCAAAGATCCCAGGGACAGTTAAAAATGAACTTCAACTCTTGTCATGATTCATATGGATGCTATAGAGGTACAAAGAGACCTTGCCAATTCTTTTCAGTAACATTAATTTTAATATCAGATTCCCTGTTTTTATGGTCTGAGTCACATCCAGTTATGAAAAGCAAATACATGAGATCCATAAAACTGCCACAATAATCTCTTACTTTTCACTTGACACTTAAAGTGATCATAGGCAGTCGGTGATATTAAGAACTTCTAGAGAGAGGAAAGAGAATCGTAACATTCAATCAATTTCCTGGAAAGAGCCACTGGATAGTATCTGAATTCAAATGCAGGACCATGAACATACAGTAATGACAAGCTGCATTATGAAGTAAAACATACATTACAGTACGAATCTAGAAACACCAATAATTTCGAAACTATGAATCTTCTGCATCCTGACTGCTACAAGCAGAAAGCAAGCAAAGCTACTATATGACTCACTGCGTCAGCATTAGCATGTCAAGTCTTCACGAATAAGAAAATAATTTATTTTCAAATTTCCTTACCTGTGTCCTGGATCTTATTTTGCTATTTCTTGAAATCCCAAGAACAAATGCTTTTCTCTAGCTACCACGACTCAAGCAGTTGAACAGGAGATGCAATGACATTTTATTATTAAGACAGGCACTCTCCTTGTAAGCAAGCTGTAGTCAGAGTCTGTGCTTTAACGATTCAGGAATTACCAAACTACTACAAGTCGTTAACCCAATAGCTTTTTGCATGCAGCATACCTGATACACGCTCTGACCCTGTTCAATTTCGTGTGCTTTAGGGTTAGCTTATTTTCCCCAGGTGAAGGTATAATAATCACATCTAGTAATTGCTACACACTTCAAAAGAAAACCTGATATATGCAGGTAGTATCACTGGTCTACAACAACATGGCTCCCAGTAATGACAATACATGTATCTAGCTTGTCAAAATATTTGTGAATATCCTGCTATTTCACTAACTTCTGACTACAGAAATACTCTACAAAAATTAGCCCTCTGGATTAAGTTAGCCTTTCTGAATGTCTCATAGCCTTTATTTAATAAAAATCACAGAATCCACACGCAAGAAGCAGAAGGAAAAATAATTACTTTTGTACATTCCCCATCTAAAATACAGGTCTTCATAAGTTTAAGATGCTTTGTGTAACAAAAAAACCCCAGTGTTTACTAAAAGCTAAATTTTGGTTATGTAGATTGGTATTTTAAAGAACGTGGAAAATCCCAGCCCAAAGGGACTTACTTTTAAGAAGCCAGGAATCAGACAGCAACTTACATCTAGTGGTTGAGAAGGGATTTTCAGCTTGGTTAGATGTGCTTTGCTGCTGGGCTTCAGCTCATTCACGCTGCTGCTGTGAGTCTGGCTGCTGTAGTGTTCGGAGGATAACTTTGGTTCCATGGATTCCTGTCCATCCATTGGCCTTACGTACGCAGTGGGTTTCTGTAACATTGAACTGGACTTGGACATTAGCGAGGGTGGGAAAGACTGATTAGAGTGTTGTCCACTTGAAAACGAGGGTACGCGGGAGGGAGAGTCCCAGTTGGCATCAGGATCCCGGGGAGATTTTGAACGTTGATGTTCTTTGCTGTGGTGATCATTTCCATGAGATCTCGAATGGCTGGAGCTCAATGAAGAAACAGCAGATGGTTTTCCAGGGCTGGAAGAACGGGGTTTGGAGTGTTCGGACCCATGCTGGCTTTTTTTGCGGCTGCTGCTACTGTACGAGTCACGGTCATGCCTCTGGCCACTACTGCTAGTGTTATTACCACTGCCACGCTGGCTACTATGTCCGCTCTGTAAACTTGAGGACCGTTTCTGAGATTGCGAGGAAGTGCTAGGTGCTGGTCCTACAGGAGTCCATTTGCTGCTCTGATGTGAGCTAGTATTATGTCTCTGATCACCAAAGAAACTTTGGTTTGATTTTTCATCTGGTGTTGATGGTACGGTTGGTTTGGGAATTCCAACAAGCTTTTGTAACGATCTATCTCCTATAAGATCCTTCATTTCATCATAATTACCAAGCATGCTCTGAATACGACTAGACAATTTGTCTTCTTTGCTAGTCTGTGAAAACAATTTAAAAAATAATGCTTTAAAAAAAACAACTTCACTTTCAGTTAATTGACTTGACAACTACCACAGTTAATCTAGATTTCAAGGCTAAGATCATGGCTAGCATCCATGGCTTTTTTGCCATTAATTCCTAATTTTAGTTCTTTTCCAGTTCTGTTCAGCAAATTGAACCCAGAAGGAAACCTAGCACAGGTTTAAAGCTGTATAAGGTCATAAGCAGAGTCAACTCCTTCAAAACAAACTAAGAAAGTCAGATACAAGCAATTGGCATACTAGTTAATGCTGATAATTCTATCATATCAGGGATTTCAGTATTTAAAATTAACCTCCTATCTAAACATTCTCTCTCTGAACTTACCCAGGTCTGGATTTACATCGACTGAAGGTTAGAAAGTTTAGCCTCAGGCTAAAGCATGCACGCACGCACACACACACGCACACAAGCAATCTGGCATGACACAATGGACAGTTTAATTAACTTGAGTCACTGTAGCAAAAGCAGAAGAAAGCCAAAAAATTTTATGGCGTTATCATCCCTTTTCTCCCTCCCTGCAAAGCAGCCCCTCCTTCATAAGCATTATTACAAATCTGCCAGTAGAGCTGGTTAGCAACCGTCCATCCTTATTTTCAAGCCCTGCTTAAATCCATGGTTGACACAAGAGCTGTGGATCTAAAAAGAATGCGGACAAAAGTAAATTTAAAACATGAATTTGCACAAGACTTCTGCTACAAAAACTGCGTTTGTAAGAACTGCATAAACTCTTTTAGCAAAGAGAGGAGAGTTAGGTGGAAAGGCTTCTTCACCCTGTTGAATTTCTTGATTTCGCCTTTCCCTTTCTTTCATACGCAGCACATTGCGGTCTTCACGGTTCATGTTGCTGCAAATAAAAAAATAATTTCTGATCACAGAAGGAAACGAGGAGGGATGCAAGCACACAGTCAGCCCCTGGACCCGCTCGGCCGAAAGGATGATCTCAGTAAGAATCCCCTGCTGACTGTAGCTCCTCAAAACCGGAAAGATGTTTGTCCAATTTAAGACATCTTGCACTTAAAAAAGCTATAACCCACAATCTACAGCTCGCTTCTGCTTCTGAAAGGGAAAGGTTACGTGTTTAAAAAAAAAAAAAAAAAAAAAAAAAAAAAAAAGAAGAGAAAAAAGGGGAAAAAACTCACAGTCCTCAAGCAAGTAACTATTTCAAACCATTTCACCCGCTTGAATCATTGAGCTATTTCAACCCACGCTGTACATCTCCCATTCATTTCTAAAATGCTTTTTCTCCTCAACATTCCCCAAGTGTTCTGCAATTTTACTCTCTTATCCCTCCACCCATTCACCGCCTGACTTCTACTGTAGATTTGGTTTTATTTTTGCTCCTGACATAGCTTTCTTGGCACCTATTCTGCAACATATTCCAACCTCAAGCTTTGATGTTACTTCCTCCCTGACTCCCAAAAGACATTTCTGTTCAAAGCAGTAATTCCAGCGAAGTTCTGGCAATATTGCACCTTTTGCCTTAGACCACACAGGGCTCTCCTACTGCAAAAATTCAGATTAAAAAACTGCAAATCTCCCCTCTTGCAAACCTTACTTTGCAGTTCGGTCTTGCTGCTTTAGTTTAACAGAAACATGTCAAATTGTTGCACCACCAAGATAAAAAAATGTTGGAAAAGATTCCCTTTGAGCTTGATAAAGCATTGGGACTTAAAGGAATAAACAAAATAAGATGATAAATAAGGCAGTACTAACTCTTTTGATGTGTGCTATACCTCATATCAAGAGATTTATAAATGTGCCATACCGATCTGCAAAAAGTATGGTTTGTGCTTCCGGGAATGAAATAGATGTTCTTCCACATAATTTTCTGCTAAAATGAAAGTGTCATCTGCTTAGAAAATCATTATCTCCTGTTTTAGAGAGCTGCCTGATTATTTAAAAAAAATATATGTATATATTTGCTATAGCATTAATCTGAAAGCTACGCAAACCCAGCTATTCCAAACATGACAACTTCAAGCTATTGCTCAGTTTCAAAAATATTAGTCACCTTAACATTTTAGCCTCTTACTGCAATTTCTTACTCATTTGGCTTCATTCATTACGCTGAATATTGCGAAATCTAAGGGGATGCCAAAATCAGAATAAACCCACAGCATAAGCTTAAATGTCTGACGCTTTTTAAGCGACAGGTTTGTTGTATTTCCCTGAAGCACTTCCACTGTAAACAAGGTAAAAGTATTAGCATAATCCAACTCAATGCTGATATCAAGCCTATGAATACGATAACTTTTCAATTATATGGGAAAAATCACTTTTTCCTCCAGTTACCCTGTACTCAGTTGAACTCATGTAACTGCACATGAACATCAAGGCTGCCTACGGAGGGACCTGTACACTGGGACGCGGCAAGCAAAAAACCTGGAGCATTTTGACATTAACGGCAAACTTTTTAAACAAGTTTGAGGCTTAAAAAACTTGTGCTTCAGACCGCAGCCCGATTTCTTACACATGTAGGATTGAAACAGAGACAAATATCAGCTTTAGTTACAGATACTGATCGGTTAAAGCCGACTGAACAGTATGAATCTGTGCCATTTTGCTATTAAAGGCAAAATGGGGGGCAAGGAATAGAAGTACCCTGCCTTTGAGTCGTTCCTTTGCATCAGTACACTAAGATTGCTAATTATATACAGCTGTACGTTTAGAAGATTATAATCTTAACTAAGAATTTTACATTTACATTTTACAAATAGAGGGTTAAATATTAACAGAGAGAGACAAGCATCATCCTTCAAATTTATATCAACATTTACTGTAACTCTTGGGACTGAGGAAAACACATTTGTACCAACACTGTCCCATGAAAGGGACATTACAGCAAAGATCCACTTGAGATCAGAGCTGGAGCAAACCCAGAGCTGATCTGGCTATACCTGCTAGGTCAATGTAAAATTAGTCATCAGAAATACAGCAGCTAATTGCACTTTTCACCACTCCTCCCCAGTCTTTTGCAGTATAGTAAGTGATAAAACATCTTCATGGGTAGTCATTCTGACTGTATGGGGACTGGGTTCCGGGTTTTTTTTCATTTTTAAAAATTTTTTTATTAGTCAATAGTTTGAATGTGATTCAAGTTAGACTTGTTTGTATCGCATCTTCTAAATCTCTACACTGAGCTATTTTAAGTGCCTACAATGTGTACTAAGCTATTAAAATCACACTAGCATTAAATGTGTAAATAAATTAAGTTAGTGGGGCTTCCTTAGCTCTGTACTTCAGATAACTTCCCAGTCCAATTCGTATCTTCCATGGCCATGACACGTCACAGAAGATAAATCTGCCCGTGTTCAGGAAAAGCAAGCAATAGAGGTACTTGGAAAAGCAGAAGACGAAACGATGCCTACTAAATCAATATTGCTAGCAATTAACTTCAGCATAAAGGAAACTGCAAACCTAAGTGTTCAAACCACTTGTAATTACAACAAGCTTAAAATTCTGCTACTGTGATCAAAGTCATGTAGTATTCGCTGGTCCCCAGTTTCTTCCGCCCTGGGTCAGAGCAGACACCAGCCCCGGCTCACGCTGGCACGAGAAGCTCCACTCTCTCCCAGTTTCATCGCTGGCTGGGGGAAGGAGCTCTGCCCCGCTGCCGCGGCGCAGTCAGAGCTGCGCAGAGGCAGAACGGCTGCTCCCTCTCCCGCATCCACACCCACCCCCCAGATTTAAACCTTTTCCCCCCGCAAGGTAAAAGAGCCGGCAGCAGTTTGGCGTGGCCGAACTCCTGCCACCCCTACCCCACCCTCTGGGCAAGAGGACAGCATCTCTGCTCCTCCCTCCCCGCACACCAGGCTTGGCAGTGGAAGACGAAGAACTTGTGACTTGTACCTGCTGCTATCAAGTGGATCCTGCCATCATTTCCCTCACTCTCTTCCCAGGAGGCCTGAGCAAACGCGTGAATGCCCAGGAGGAGCAGAGCCAGGCTAAGGGCGACAAAACTAATGCCCCTGCAACAAGAACCAAAGTCACCTAAATTTCCACATCTGAGGAAGAAGTTCAAAAATTAAAAGAAATTAGAAGACAGGCCTAAAGCACAGCATAATATTTGGATTTTTAGAAAGTCTAATTCTATATGGGTTAAGTAATTCTTTGTGCACTGGCAGCCATTCCGCACAGTTCACTTACACGTGACTTCACTACACAACTGACTCTGCTCAAATCTCACACCTCTTCTCCAGCTCAGTATGGAGAGCTGAAAAAAAGGAGGAAATTCAGCACAAATTCACAGGAACTTCTGACCCAAAATTCACTTCTGCATCAACCACCATTAACTGCTGACCTAGACATGGCGAGCACATGAGCTAGTCGAGCATCATTTGAATCTCCCCTACCAGAAACACAATTTTCATTCCTCATTCCAACATCTTGCTAAATCCTATTTGGTATTTCTGTTCATCCTTAATCCAGAAAGGGCACGGCTTTGGCTACAGTTCACTCAAGCGATGATCATCTTGGACTTTATAACTCATGAAACGCAGCGCTGCTGCTGCCCTGCCCACCGGCTGCTGCCGCCTCCTGCTTCCCACCGCCCCCCCCAGCTCTGGGGCAGGGGGACCGGTCCCAGGTACGGGGACTTCTGGACCACGTTTTTGGTTTAAAAAACAAACAACCAAACAAAAACAACACAATACACCCACATTGCC